>CABHPQ010000598.1:45324-72287 GCA_902168405.1 Peromyscus aztecus | reverse complement strand
AAGAAAGAAAGAGAGAGAGAAAGAGAGAAAGAAAGAAAGAAAGAAAGAAAGAAAGAAAGAAAGAAAGAGAAAGAGAAGGAAAGAAGGAAGAAAGAGAAGGAAGGAAGAAAGAGAAAGAAAAAGAAAGGAAGGAAGAAAGAAAGAAAGAAAGAAAGAAAGAAAGAAAGAGAAAAAGAGAAAGAAAAAGAAGGTCCCACTGGGCTTCTTCTGTGTGTCTAGCCTGGGACTTGGGTTTCTGAGACAGTGTTACATTAGGAGTTATTTACCTGTTATATTTTCCTCACCCGTTCCTCCACTCTTAACTTCTTTGACCTCTGACAATTCACAAAGTGCTGAAGAACCTCCTTGCACCTTCCATATCTCCTACAGGTTTTCTTGGGACTCTATTTGATGATAACTCTGTCATTATCAATGGGAGCCTGGGGTATCCAGCAGCAGGCTGATTTTCTTTATTTTTTCCCCATGATGTTTTGTAGCAGATGAATTGCCAGGACCTGGTTCTACTTTGAGTACCCAGAGTTTCTGCTTTCCCATATCCTCTTCAATACTTACATTACTCACTTTTCTGATTCTGGCCCTGGTGTGAGCTTGAAGTGACTTGTCACTGTTTTAATAACTGTTGCATTGCCTGATTACTAGTCAGTTTGAAAGAGTCTACTATGGGGGTTGGGGATTTAGCTCAGTGGTAGAGTGCTTGCCTAGCAAGTACAAGGCCCTGGGTTCGATCCTCAGCTCCGGAAAAAAAAAAAGTCTACTATGTGCTTGCCAGCTCTTGGGTTTTTCTTTTTGTGACCTGCTCATGCATATTTCTTGTGTATTTTAAAAGTGTATTTTATAATTAGTTTTTGGCAAAGTTGGGAACTGAACTCTAGTATTCTAGGCAAGCACTTTCTCATTGAGCTGCATTTCCAGCCCCTGCCCCCTTTGTGTTTGACTTTGAAACAGAACCTAAGTTGCCCAGACAGGTCTTGAATCTGTGATCCTCCTGTCTCAGCCTCCAAGGAGTTGGGATTATAGACCTATACCATGAGACCTAGCCAAATTGCTAAATTGGATTCTGTCTCTCAAGATTTATTTACTTGTTTTTACTTTATGTGGATGGGTGTTTTGCCTATATGTATGTCTGTGCACATGCGTGCCTAGTGCCTGTGGAGGATAGAAGAGGGTGTTGGAGCCTCTGGAACTGGAGTTACAGACAGTTGTGAGCTACCAGGTGGGTGTTGGGAATCAAACCTATGTCCTCTGGAAGAGCATCCAATGCTCTTAACCACTGAGCCATCTCTCCAGCTCCTAAATTAAAATTTGAGGGGTTAATTTGCATTTTGTACATTTTGTAGATATTCTGTCTTGTTTGCTGCATCTTTCTTTGGAGAGTGGCATTTCACTCTGACTCAGTCTGATACATCACTTTTTTTTTTTAAATTTTTGAAGCAGTGTGTCATAGGTCCCAGCCTGGCCTTGAACTTGCTACATAAGATGACTTTGAACTTCTAATCTCTCTGCCTTGACCTCCCAAATTCTGGGATTACAGGCATATACTCCCATGCCTGGTTTACAGGCTGGGAATTGGGCACAGGACTTCATGCATGCTAATGAGCATTATACCAACTGAGTTACATCCTCATCTTCAGCCACGTTTTAAGGAGGGCAGGAGCTGAGAAATCTGAGTGTGTTGGTGAGCGTGGGGACAAGGCAGGTTCCCAGTCCCACCTGACCCAGTTTGTTTTATGGAGTCTGAGATCCTTCTTGTCCGTTCTGCATTCCCAGATTTTCCAAGAGTTCCTCCTTCTGGCTCAAGGCATTTGTTTCCTGAAGACCCCAGTTAAAGTACACATGAATTAATCTATGGGTGCTTCACTTAGAGAATATAAGGAAATAGAGATCTTTTGTAGGCACTTACTGAAGACCTGCACTATACCAGACCCTTGGATGGACTGCGGTAATCTTGTACATGTTCACAGCATCATTTTTCACTGTGGAATGGGGTAAGCAACCTAAATGTATGTGGACAGATAAGGAACAAATAAGTGCCGTGTGGGTAGCACAAATACAGCTTTTTAAAATAATGTTCAACTGTGCCTTGTGTTCGTTAATTTTCTCTTTGATGTGGTTAAATATCCAACAGAAGCAAGTTAAGGCTTAAGGAAAGGTTGAGAGTAGGGTGGCCTGCGGAACACAGGTGCTGTTGAGGGAGCCTAGAGGATCACAGAGAAATGTGAGCTGGGAGAGGCTCAGCGGACCTTGTTCCTCCCATGTCTCTGCCCTGGGCCCCAGCCTCCTGGGCCTGAAGGAGCTGTCAAAAGCCCATAAAAGCCACTCCACAGATCCTGGCTCTTGTGTCACTGTGCTGCCTCTGTGTGAGTGTGGCACAATTTTCGTCACTAGAGAAAAAGGACAGCAGAGCACCCATCTGCTGGGGCTGGTTTAGCGGGGCGTTTCACGGTTCCCACTTGTGGAGAGACTGCATATTCACCTTCATCTGAGCGAGCCGTGGGTACCATTCAGTTTGCTTTCTGCCTTGCTCTTTCCTTCCCTTCCTCCCTTTCCTTTCGGGTACCCCCTCTTTCCTAGTCCTTCACTTCCCTGGACATCAAGACCCTCAATCTCTGTGGAGGTCATCATCCTCTCTACGCAACCCTCACCATTCCTCAGAGCCTCTTCCTGAATTTGACGTCATTGCCTCCACCCAGGACCTCTTCCATGGCCTCTCCTCAAGTCCCTCTTCAGCTCAAACAGCTCTGACAGCCAGCAGGGTTTTAAGACCTTTGCTTGCTCCATCTGCTTATGACCCAAGGGCTAGCGCACTAGAACATTAACTGAGAACCAAGTGCAGTGGCCCTGAGCTGGGGACACAGATGCAGATGCCATTTCAAACCAAGTTCACTCCCTGAAGGACAGCTGTAAGGTACCTAGGGCCCAGGGAGCTCTAAGCAAAGCGAGGAAGTGGGTGGGCTACCCTCGGTTGCCTTTGCCTTGCAGATTCTTCAAGCATGAGCAGGTGGCTAGTTGGTGCCAAGAATACAGAGTTGTATGTTTGAGTAGCGGGCTGTTTTGGGGGTTGTGACATTGCGCTCCTCCCTCTGCATTGTGACTGTTTCTCCAAAGCTGTTTTTTACAGAACTCTCATGCCGAGGGCTGCAAATTTCTCCCTTATACCTTACAACACTCCAAAGAGATGGGTCTTTTTGTAGTCAGGTAAACCGAGGTTTAAGAAGATTTGGTTACTTGTTCAAGTCCATCCAGGCATGGGGGGAGAGTCTGGACTTGAGATTTTAATTCGAAAGCCCATAGGCTCAGCCAGTCCACAGCTTCCAGTTAAGCCATAAAGTCCCAACCTGTCTCTCTCACCTTCTGAATGAGTATTTAGGAGTAAGCCAGATCCCTGCATTTTTCATGCATTTCCCCTGACCTAGCTTCTGTCTGTGTCTGTTCAGGAGCCACTCGGCTATCCAGCTCCCCTAGGAGTGAAAGTGAAGCTTACTGAAGATTAACTTCTACCCTTTCACACAGGGTCCCATCCCTGTGACCCTGACCCGGAAGGGACCTAGGAAGGTCCTCATCGTCTTTGCCTTTCCATCCACATTAATTCTCCCTGTTTCCTGCCCCTGAGGCTACTGTACCCTGGAGGTGACTATCAGAGTGACCGCTTGTGTTAGTGACATGTGCAGCCCCCCCCCCCCCATAACCCACCCTCAGGAGCCTGGGCAAGCTTAGCATTCCTGAACTACTCACATAAGCCCTGAGGTGTGGGAACTCCTCAGTCACCGAGTCCTGCCCCCAGCCTGGATTTGTTAGGTGACAGCTCAGGACACTCTGGAAGCCCGATTCACAGCTTTCTTTGTGTACAAATGCCCACTATTCTAGATCTAATGCTTGTTGAAAAGCAGACAAACGTACCTACATGTTCTTTTCCTCAGGTGGGAAGCAGCATGGGAGGCTGTAAGAAAGCTCCAGAGTGGGGCAGCCAAGCCCCGTCTTCAAGTCTCCCCTTCATCCTGGAAGGGGCAGTACCTACTTTGTGGGAGAAAGTCACCAGAGGAGAGGGGCCCTAGCCCAGAACGGGGCATTTAGAACTCTCCCTGAGTAAAAGCAGAGATTTATCAGGGAAACTGAGGTAAATGGTCAGTTATGCAAATGAAGTGCCAAGACCGGAAATCTACAGACAGACAATAGGAGGCTCAGGGATAGCACCTGTCAGTCTGTCTATCCACATCCATCTATCTATCCACCCACGCACCCATCCACTCACCCACCCTTCTGCCTACCAATCCATCCACCGTCCATCCACCATCCATCCATCCATCCATCCATCCATCCATCCATCCATCCGCTCACCTATCCTACTAACCCATCTGTTTATCCATCCATCCATCCATCCATCCATCCATCCATCCATCCATCCATCCATCCATCCTCCCATCTATCCATTCATCCACCCACTCACCCACATACCCATTCATTTATTCAGTCATTCAGGAAGTGAGGGAGAGACTAGAATCTGGAGGATAGGCACTGGAGAGACAGTAGACTGGCTGGCAACTTGCCCCAAGGCACTAGGACGTTTCTTAGAAATTCAGCTCCCTAGGTTCCACTCTGCCTATGGAATTGGAATCTGCATTTTAGCAAAATCCATAGGTAATTTACACCCCCTCAAGAATCTGAGAGCACCAGGTGTTACAGTCTCTGAGCACAAACTTTTGACTGAAAGTCAGCAGTGGGTGAAGCTTGGCTCTGGTTTATCCTGGGCCTCGATTGCACTGGTAAAATGGGTCGAGATTATGTCTTCACTGTCATGCTTGTGAATATCCATGCTTGCAAAGCACCTGGCAGGTGTTCTTGTCCACTGAATCAGAGCTTTGGACCTTTACTTTACACCGTTGTTCCCAGTACCTGGGACATTGTCTGTAGCTTGGTAGATGCTCAGCAAGTATTTAGTGAATGAATGAATAACAGCTCATCAGGTGGTTGTTGAATCCAACTGGACACCCTGGAGGCTGCTTTCCAGAGCAAGTGTGGTTTTTCTTGCTGTTTTCTATGTGATGGCCATTCCATGGTGAAGGATTGTCCAGAGGCAGGGCAAGCAAGCAGGGGATGCATTAGATATGGAACAGGGAGACATGCTCTTGTTAAGAGTATGTACCAGGAAGATTTGTCTGTTACTGAAGTGTTGAGCTGAAAGCCCCTGTTACAATGAAATACTAAGGTAGATGTTAGCCTCAGTTGGAATGAACTGATGGCTTAGAAAAGAGAAAGATCAGATATTGGGAGATTTATTAAGGCAACTCCATGTAGTTAAAAAGGAGGTTTATTTTGGGGTAACCTACAGCCAGTAAAGGGGCTGGTTACAGGATCCGGGAGAGGTGGAATGCAGTCCAGTGGTGTTCTCTGGAGAACTCTGCTCGGTCTATCATCCAGCATCCAGGATCACAAGGAACCAAGAGACCCAGCACATCCAGATCTCGGGTCTTAAGGGCTCCCGTCTTGGCGCCACCCCAGGGGCAGGTCACAGGTAGGCGTGGCAGTTACCAGAAGCCTCACCAGGGGCAGTACTTCCAGGTCAAAGCTGGAACAACTACCCACTACAATCAGATTTTGAACGGAGGACGTTAATTTGAAGCACTTCTCTGCCTCCCTTTCCTCTTGCTCCAGCCCTCAGCAGCACCTCCATTTGTCCCTGTTTCTGGTGTGTCTTGCTCCTGGCTCTTGTCCCTTCCGGACACAAGGCTTCAATCACATCTCTGGGGCATTTCCATGTCACCTCTACCTTTTCTGAACATCCTATCTCTTGCTTCATGGAAAAGTAGACATTCAAGGACGTGTGTGTGTGTGTGTGTGTGTGTGTGTGTGTGTGTGTGTGTGTGTTGCCACTGAATGTGGGCACCAGGGGGCTGAAGATCCTGGGCTCAGTGCTACCCAGGGCCCTCCCTCCCATCCCTCCCATCCCCACCCTTGCGCCTCTGTTTCCTTTAGCCCCAGCAGCATACTTGATTTGAATCTTAAAAATACGCTAACACCCTTCCCTGACTCCGCATCCGCCTCTCTCCCTCTTATCCCAGCCTGCCTTCCTGCAAGAGCGTCTACCAAGTCCTTTCTCGCTGCCTGTCATCTGTCTTTCACCCTCCTCAGCCCAGGGGAAGTGCTCTAGCCTAGGGCACCATGTGACTTCCTATTTACCAACTCCAGGCAGCTCTCTTGACTTCTGGACCATCACTAGTCTGGCTGCCGCAAGCCTCTTGACCTTCCAACTGTCTTTCCGCCGGCTTCTCCGCCTTGGTCTGGAGATCCTCAGCACCCCTTCCCACTTAACACCTTTCTCAGGGTTGCCTACCCTTCGCCTGGCTCTGCTTGGGTTCCCCATTTCTTCGGCTCCTGGGGCTTTCACTGCCTCATGGGAATGCTGGTGATGGTCTCCCTGTTAAGTCTCTGGAGGAGAACGGTGGCCGCTCGCTGTTCTTCAGACCCGCATAACAACTGATGGTCTGCGTTCAAAAGCCACAAGGGGACTTCTTCCCGTCTGTGGTCCCCTTCTGTGCCCGCCCCAGGTCCCCCAATGTTTTACTGTTCTGCATTCATTTTTGCCCCACCAACCCAGAGGTGGCCTTTGAGTCCCTCTCTCGTCTGCCCCTTTGCTAGTCAAGCGTCTGGGGATTTACCTTCCTGGTAATCCCCCAGCCTGCACCCGTGTCTCTGTTTCTGCCATGGCTTGGAACTCACACTCTTTTTGTCCCGGACTGTGGGAACCCCCTGACTTTGCCCATGCCTCTACCATGCTGTTGTCCCTCATGGCTTTCTTGACCTGCTTCAGTTGGTGGACTATGAGTCCGCAGGGCAACACCAGGGCTGGCTTTCCTCTCTGAGTTGGAGGAGTTGGGGCAAGATCAGGATCGGGGAGAAGCTGATGTCTCTGAGGAAGGCAAGGAAGAGTGGAAAGCCGGTGAGACAACAGTGGGTAAGAGTGGCCGCGGAAGGTGTGTGAGGTGGCAGCCACTGGAACCCTCTCCCACCTGCAGTTCCGAATACCAAGCGACCGGGAAACTGGCGTAAGGAAGCCAATCCATTTCCTGGTAGCTAGGTGAATGGGATACCCTCCAAACCCAGGCCAGCGGGCCTCCTGTTGGAGAACACAGTTCCTCCTGAGGTAGATAGGTTCTTCCTCTCCTTCCATTGGGAACCAAAACTATAACATCTGTTGCACTGGGCTGAGGGTTGAGTCTCCAGCTCAAACCCAGCATGCCCTTCCTAAGTGGCTCTCAACACGGACACACTGACCTTGCCCCACTTGCCACGTGCAGAAGAGCCCAGCCATCCGTCATGTGGACAGAAGAAAGCAGCTCCTTCTCCTCATGGTGACACTGGCATGGTCACTTAAGCAGGGGGGATATGACTCTGATGTGACCTGGCTGTGTCATGGCTACAGATGCTGAGGTTCCCCCGTCCCTGTTTCACCAGAGGTCCATCGGTCTCCAGGAATCTGTTTCCTCTTTCTTCCCATCGCTGGGCTCACATGCAGCTTTTCACAGGGGTGCTGGGGACCCAAACTTGGGTCCTCACATGTGCAGGGCAGACACTTCACTCACTTAGCCATCTCCCCAGCCCCAGGCTGCATTTCGTAAGAGGTCCGTGGATTCTCTTCCCACTCCCATTTTTGTGTTTTCAAGTCTTCCGGCTCATACCGGTTCTATCCCTCAATCCCAGCCACCTTGGGACAGCGCTGTGGTGACCTCTGCCAAGAGCCAGGGGCGAGTTCAGTAGAGTGCTCAGAGGGTCCTAGTTCACTGAGGCTGCGTGAGGGCAGAACTGCATCTGGGTGAGGAATGAGGCCTTTCTTGTCCCCTTGCATGTTATGCCTGACACTAAATCTTCCCTTTCTTCACTTTGGTGGTTCTGTTCTTTGGCCCCAAGAAACTCATTCTTCTTGGGGTCTCATTCTTACTCCTTTTGCTTAAGATTGAGGCTACCTGATTCATACTCCCCAACATACCTCATTTCAATCCCCTCTTTCAAAGCCACAGGCGGTCTTGCCAAAGGGGTGAGAGTCTGTCAAGCAGTCGAGCAGAGGGAGCTGGGGAAATGGCATCTTTTAACTTTCAAATCTGTGGGGTCCCCAGTGGGCCACAGCACAGTCCCACCAATCCGAATCGACAAAGAGCCGTGTGACCTCACTGATCGGGAGTTGGTCCAGCCTGGAGTAGACACTTGGCACGTACTTGGCCTGTGCATTTTGATCATGGGTAAATGCACTTTTTGTTAGGGCCTTGAATCATTGAAAATAGCTCCCAAACTCTCACTATTGCCTCTAAAGACCGTAGGGGTCTGGGAACCGTGGGCAGGGAACACAGATATTGTCTAAGTCCCCACTACACCCTCCTCCTCCAACGGGCCTCTGTTCACTCTTCAGTTTGGAACCAAGAAGAGTGGGAAACGCAATCGGAGTCAAATGGAGAGATTAAAATGCTAACTTTAATTTAATCTTATTGGAGAACGTAGCCTTTGATATGTGGCCAAGTTAGCTTCTTAATACACTATTCTTGAATCAGAAGGATGTAAGTACCCATTGTCCTACAGAAGTGATGACCTCAGGCTCTCTCGCAGGGCCAGGCTGAAGGACAAGGGTCAAGAGTAGAGGCAGGTTGGACACTAGCACAGTGAGCCAAATTCTTTCCCCCAAATACTTCTGTTTCAGGCCAGGGAGAAATAGATGCCAGAGACAGGTCAGAAGGAGGCATACACTGTTGATACACTGCCTGCTGGGACTTGGAGTAGGAATCTCCCCTGCCCCCACCCAGACGAGATTTAAATCATCTCGCTCGCTCACCTGTCTTTGCAGGTGGAACTGGTCCCTAATGGGTCAGTACCACCGGCTGCTGAGCCAGGCTGGGGCAGGTAAGCCCTAATTCACCTGCTGGGGAGGAAGGCAGGACCCCCACCCACCTTGGGCTCTGCTCTTGGAGGCTCCTGGTAGGCCTTATCCAGACTGGGAGGAGGTGGTGACCAAGACATTGATCACCTGGCTCACTAATCTTTGTGACATGTTTGAGTAAGAAAATAAATCGATCACCTTTCTTTTTCTCTTCGTTGACCCTGGGAGGAGTACGTGGAGAAGGAAGGTCCTTCAGCAGGAGAATTGGGAGGGTCTGGGGCCGCCATTGAACACACGATGCTGCTGCCGTGAGCCAGGCTCGATTTGCCGCGGTGAACAACTCCACGCTGGACTAGGGCTGGGACCGTGCCGGTTGCTCTGTAGGTGAAGGGACAGAGTGGAGAGGGAAAACGGGTGCGGGGCAGGAGGCGCTGGCTGAGGAGGGCAGAGGAATGTCAGAGCAGGAGGCCTAGCATGGCAGGACCCTTTTCTTCCTTCCATCCCCCTTCTCTCCCTCCCTTCGTGCCTTTTTCTTTTTAGATCTCTAGCCACCCATGTACTCACTGAATCAAGTTGTGCTGTACGCTCACCGAGGCAGGCACTGTACTAGGGTACCACTGAGGGCGTTCGTGGCATCTGCCACCCCACCCTGTCCTTTAAGCTTTCATTCATTCCAATACATCACCTCTGGGGTGATCAGATAATTAAACAGATAATTTAAATGCTTTGTGATTAGCATGGAAACAGAGACTGGCTGGGTCTGGGAGGGGATTAGGGGAGCAGAGTGGAAGGAAGGGGAGGGATCCTGGCTGGGGACCAGAAGGGACTCCCTGAGGGTGGCCATGTTTACCGAGACCCAGAGTTAGTCTGGACAAGGCTGAGAAAAGAGAAAGAGGGCTCCCCCCCCCCCCCCCACTGGCTACTGCTGTTGCTAATGACATGAGAAGCAGCTGCCGTGGGAGGAACATTCACTAGGACCCATGGGCCCCTGCCCACTTCTGACTGATGGTGTTGGGTGTCCTATGCTAGGGGGTTAGTACACAAGGCCAGATTCCATGGTTTCCAGACCTCAGTGAGGGAGGTGGTGGAAATAGTTCCATTTTATAGACTTAGAAGCTGAGGTCTGGAGGAATGGAATAGCTCCCACCAAAGTCCCATAGCAGGAAAGGAAGAGATGAAACTGGAACAGTTGCTTCTACCCAGGTGGAGCCTCTTAATGGCCTTTCCACAGCTTTTCCCACTACAGAATTCAGTCAAGGAGCCCTAGGGAGAGTCCAGCACAGGCACAGGTTATATAGTTTGTATCATAATAGCAATACTGTTTTCTTTGTGCACAGTTTTCGATGTGAGCCTCTTTACCAACTAATGGAAGTCTCAGAACGTCTGCAAGGCCGATGGCATTATTGGCTCCCTTTGGCAGATGGGCAAACTGAGGTTCAGTGAAGTTCAGTT
This sequence comes from Peromyscus aztecus, assembly GCA_902168405.1. Lineage (NCBI taxonomy): Eukaryota > Metazoa > Chordata > Mammalia > Rodentia > Cricetidae > Peromyscus > Peromyscus aztecus. The sequence goes on along the minus strand of CABHPQ010000598.1, from coordinate 61,975 downwards.
ACCGTTCAAGGTGGGCCGGTGTTGGGGAGGCATTCAAAACAGTATGACTCCAAATCCTGCTGACCAGAGCTGGTGACGAGCCTGGCGAATGTTGATTCCACTGGGCAGGTGAAGTGCTTGAGGATGAGCTTTGAGCGTCCATCTTCAAAGGAGCCAGGGTCTGTCTGAAAGGAGGCTGAAGTGGCCAAGGAACCACTTCTGGGCCTCAGTTCCATGGACAGGCTGCCTCACTCAACTGTACAGTTCTTTGTCTCTTGGATGTGTGTATCATTTTCTCATGGCCACCAGATGAGAACAATGAGCTATTTGGAGACTGAGGGAGAGACCATAGGGGCAGGATGACCCATCTCTTCCCTGAAGGCCAGAGCAGTCAATGTGTGCATGTGGTGGCAGGCGGGGCTCAGAGAAGTTGCTCAGGGACTTTGTGACTCGCCTGCTTGCCCAGCATCCTCTCTGCAGGTTACAGAGATGATGGGGGTGTAGTCCCTGCCTTGTTGAACTTATGCTCCTGACAAGGAGACACGGGAACAGTCACTGCACAGTGCGGGGGCCCTGGGAACCAGGCAGCCCCCTCCACACCTCTTTCTCATCAAATCCTCTTTGCCCATCTACGCCCCAGCCCGCTCACGCCACCCCTTGGAACCCGAGTCGTTTTCTTTTGTGTGGATCCCCAGAGGAAGACGTCTTTGGTGGCTCTCCTCTCTTCACCATTTCTCCTCTGGTCCAGCGGCTGGAAAACTTCAAACCATGCAGGGGAATGCCCCTTCCTCTCCCCAGACCTAACCTCTACCTCAGTATTGCTCTGGCTTGTGCTGCTGCGGCCTTCTTTGCCATTGTTCAAACTCCGCAGGCATATTGTCTAATAATGGGGCTCCCCGTGCCCCGGGAGCCTCAGTCTCAGCCCATCCCTTTCATCCTCCAGTGGACGTCACTTGCTTCATCTGCAGCAGCACACTCTTTATGTCCTCTGTCTGGGAGCTTTCAGAGTCTTGTGAACAGCCAGCGGATTACAGGGCCATGCCTTTCCCACCTCTCGTGGGTCTCCTTCACCCAGTCTCTCACCACCAAGGAGTTGGGCTCCTTCTCTGGGGTGCGCTCCGTGCCAGGAAAGATGTCTTTCGCATCGTAGGGGCCTTATGAATAGTTATGGGATATTGACAGTAGTAACCATTCAAGGAGGCCCACTCAAGGGAGGAGACACCTGTGTGGGTGTGGGAGCATTGCCTACTGCTGTTGGGGGGTGAGAAAGAGGGGGATAAAGGGGCAGCAGCTTCTGAGGGGAGATCTGGGAAAGAGCCTCTAGTAGACTGTCTTCCCCAGAAATAGACGAGTCCCTATGGTTGGAATGTACCTGGGTCAGCTGGGGCTGGGAGCAGGAAGTGAGGCTGGAGCTGGACAGGTGGACGAGTCGTAGCCTCATAGGGAAGTGACTCTGGACACGGCTCTTTCCCAAAGCCTTGTGAGTCACTCTTGGTGGTGGCTGATAAATCATCACGAAGGGTGTCGGGACAGTGTGAGGCGTCAGAAGCATAGGAGCTTGGGAGGGACAGAGCTCATAGCCAGGCCCTGACATAGAGGAGCCTGCCATTTCCTCAGACCTCCATTCCCCTCCCCTAATCCCTCGTCTACAAAGTCTTTGCTGTGAAGCTGGAGAGAGAGTGTGCACAAAGCACTTAGCTAGGCCTGGCTTGGTCCTAAGTCATGGTTGCCAAGGTGACAGGGCCTTCTGAATTCTGTGGGATCAGTGATGCTGAGAGGAAACTTGTTCCTTAAGCCCTGGATGTGGCAGCAGGTGGTCTTGGCCTCCATTGGGGAGGGGCCCTGTGTTTGCTCAGGGAGCCAGCAGTCAGCGACTGCCTTCCCACAGGCCTCTGGAGGGCCGTGCTCCCTCCTGCCCATCTCAGGACCTTTGCTGCACGGATCCCGCTCTCTGGAGGATTAGCCATGACTTCATCAGCGATGACTGAGGTTTCAGATCCTCCCGGACTCCCCAGTCTCGATCATCCTTACAGGCTTGTGTCCCTTGTCTTCAGAGGGCTTACCTCAGTCGATCACACACCAGCATCGTTGATCCATTACTGTCACCTTCTGTTATGGAAATGCAAACTTCAGGAGGGCGAGCTTCAGCGGGCTTTGCATATCATCCCGTCTCTGGGCCACAGAGAGTCCACAGTAAATAATAGGCCCTCAGCTAATATAAATACTGACTCAGGCTGGAGTGACAGCTTAGTTGCTGCAGTGCTTGGCTTGCAAGCACAAGGGCCTGAGTTTGAGCCCCTAGACCACACATTAAAAAAAAAAAATCAGGACATGGCGGTATGTATTTGTAATTCCAGCATTGGGGAGGGAAAGGCAGGTACAGGCAGGTCACTAGAGTTCTCTGGCCGGCCCAGTCTGTTTGGCAAGCTCCAGTTCTTGAGTTCTTGGCTCAAAAAACAAGGTGGATGGTGACAGAGGAATGACAACTGAGTTTTTCCTCTGGCCTCCACACACATGTGTACACATACGTGTATGTACACACACATACACACACACACACACACACACACACACACAGCTTAAGAAGGACATGACATACATAACTGAGTGACCTTGCCTTCCACTGTCCCTTTCAAACAAGAAAGGCAAAGGGAGCCACTTCAGCTGAGACGCTCCCAGCTTTAGAAGGGTCCCGGTTCCTCACAAACAAAGACAGCAGTGACTACCCTGTGCTTTGTGCTCCAGTCAAAGCACCCTGTGCACAGTACTGCACTCAGTGGGAACATCATTGTTGAACGAGGAAAGCAAGATCCTGAGACGTTCACGTGCTCCATACGATCCAGTGTAAAAAGATCAACGGGGGCTGGAGATGGCTCCGTGGTTAGGAGCTTGTACTGCTCTTGCAGAGGATTTGGGTTCAGTTCCCAGTATCCACATTAGGCAGCTCACAGATACCTGTAACCACACACACATACCCACACACACCAACACCCCAATTAAAATAGAAATGCGTCTTGGAAAAAGATAACACCAAACCCCTACTGCAGATGTGAGCACATATATGGGATATGCAAGCTTATGTTTGTGAATGATTTATGAGCAAGAATAAAACATTGAAAGATGCAAAGTAGAATTTAAAACAGGCACCTAGGACTGTGTGTTGGCTTAGTGGATGGTGTGGATAGAGGCGATGGGAAGTGAGGGAGGCAAGACCGGATGGGAAAAGGGAAAAAGCAAAGATAACAATGTAACTCTAGTATTCATGAGAAGGTTGTACACATGCTTTCAGGCAAGAAGATCTGTGAGTGAGTGTGGAGAAAGAAAGGAAGAGATTGCGCCAGGAGAAAGGGACTCTGCCCGCAAGGGTGCAGGGTGACAGGCACTTTTCTAACCCTCCGTAGGAGTGTAAATCATTGCAAACTTTCTGGAAAGGCACCTAGCAATGCATTATCAGCAGCCTATAAAATATTCATCTGTTTGGACTCAGTATTCCATTTCAAAGAGTTACCCTGAAGAAATAGCTGTCGGCGCTGTCAACCATTTATGTATATGATGCATCTTGTTCTTCAGAACAGACGAGAAGAGCAGAAACTCAGTAGCTAACTAGAGGAGGAAGGTTAAACAGGCAGCGGCCTCAAAAAGAGAAACGGGGTGTCTCGACTGTCCTGGATACGCGGGCATTCACATTGTCTCCATTCTGCAGGTGGGGAAACTGAGGCTCAGTCTGGATGTCACTGTTAGACTTGTGATACAGGTGGGCCAGCTACTTAACCCAAGTCCTGGTGGAGACCTCGCGGCACCATGGTGCAAGGTGTATACGCTAGTTCCCTGAAACTTAGGACCTGCCCTGTGATGGTGTGTGGAGGGATCTCCTGAAAGATTGACAGTGATACCCACCCCCAGGTTTTAAAAACCAGGTTATAGAAAGGAAGCCCTTTGGCGACAGAGTTCTTCCTAAGTCCTTTAACTGCTGACTCACACGGTCATGTTTTAGTAGCTAGTGAATGAGATGGGAAGCGGGATACTCTAATTTCTTCGCCCTGGGGTAGCTTGGAAACTGTTCTCTTAATGGCAGCTGGTTGGGGTGGAAAGAACTAAAGTTTTGGGGTCAGATCTGGATTGGAATTCTGGAACACTCTCAGCTGCTGTGTGATTATAAATGGGTTACTTAACTTCTCTGAGTCGCTCTGCCCAGGTCAGAGAATTGCAGATACAAAATGGAAAGGCCCTGGTAGCCGCCCTTCCTCTGCTGCATGTGGGTGCTCGCTGTGTGGCAGGTTGCTTGTCTTCCCAGCTGGAAGGCACAAGTTTTGGTTGAAGTTTTGCTGAAGGTCATTGCATTGTCAGTGGTATTAGGCTGGATAGTAATAGGTCAGACAAACCAGGGTGAAACTGGGCCGGGGACACAGAGATCACAGCCAGGACAGCCCGGGCTAGGGCTCAAAGCTGGGGTGAGAGTGAAGGAGGGGGAGGGGTACATGGTTAGTTGCATGGTTAGGACCCTGGAGTTTACAGGCTAGTGTGAAGCCTGCTGTCTTCTTTTGTTGGTACCCTAAAGTCTCGCCTAATCAGAGAACAGTGGGAAAGCTTGGGCGGGGAAGGAAGAAGACGATGTGGAGCTTGGATAATGAGTTGCGGCTTGGGGAAGCGGTAGCATTTCATTCACTCCTCTTCTCGTAAAGTCGTGAGACCTGGGTGGCTCCAGTAGCACAGTCAGGTGCAGGCTCTGGGCTGGAATGGGAGGATGCGATTGCTGAATGAGTGGCGGGATGGACAGGAAGTGATGGAAGGGAAGACAGGTAGATGGAATGGAGAACCAGGTAGGACTAGCTTGATTGGACAGATGAATAGCTGGACGGACTATGATGAGGAGCAACAGATGCACGGGTGAAGGACTAGGGTGAAGGGAGTGGTTGGCTGATGAGCCGGTGGAATGGAGGGATAGAGGGGAAGGGAAGGCAGGATGGAATGGAGGGATAGAGGGGAAGGGAAGGCAGGATGGAATGGATGAGTAGATGGAAGAGTGAGTGGAGAGGTGCACTGACAGATGGATTAGCTGAGATTATAGAGATGATATGGCTAAGTGGAAAAAAAGTAATGGAGTGGACAATGAGTACGTCCATGGGATTGGTTGACTTGAGGGTGATTGGGAAGATGAATGGAACAAAGAAAGGAATCCTGGATGGGCAGATGGAAAGATGATTGTTCAGTGGATAGATCAAGGTTTTCATAATTTATCCCTTAGGCAAACCCATTTAGGACTGGCTAGCCCAAAGCGGCAAGTCAGGATCAGCTGGAGAGTCACGTATACCTGCTCCTTGGAGGGAACGTCTGTGGCTCTGCGTCTGTTCCCTGAATCCCTCTTTTACCAGTTCTCATGTTTTTAGTGCACTCTCTGGGCACACTCAACCAGGAACGCTGACACAGACCATGTTACCAGGCTGTGTCTGTGCTGACTCGGGCACACAGCCTTTACTAGGTCAGACACACACATGCTGGGTCTGCCCACACTCAGCATGTTATCAGTAGTGGATACCACCTGCCTGGACTCTGCCTGGATCCACGTGAGACTCAAGGCTAACAGCCCTGTGTCAGTTAGCTTCTATTGCTATGACCAAGCACCTGAGATAAGCAAGTGGAAAGGAAGAAAGGTTTATCCGAGCTCATGGTTTCAAAGGTTCACTTCCTGGTTTCTGGCCCTATTGGGGATGGTCTCTGGTGAGTCAGAGCATCAAGGTGGGGTGAGTGTGCTGGAGCAGAAGTTCCCATCTTTTATTTTTCATGTGTATGTGCATGTGCGGTGCATGCTTGTGTGTATGTATATGCGTGGGTTGGTGCGCATGTGTGTGTAGATGTGTGTGATGTGCATATGTCTGTGGAGGTCCAAGGTTGGTGTTCTATGTCTTCCTGGATCACTGTTCACCTTATATATTGAGTCCGAGTCCATTGAACCCGGAGCTCGCTGTTGGCTACTCTGGCTCGGCAGCTTGCCCTGCGGAACTGGGATTACAGGCAGGACGCCACACCCATTTAGCCTTTAAGTGAGAGCCAGGGATCTAAATTCGGGTCCTGTTGCTTGTGTGGCAAGTGCTTCACAGGCCGAGCTATCTCCCTGGCTCCTCCCCACATCTTTTTGAGACAAATCTCATGTAACCCAGGCTGACCTCAGACTCATGATATACCTGAGGATGACCTTGAACTTCTGATCCTGCCACCTCATCCTTCTGAGTGGAAGGATCACAGAGTGGTGTATGCGGTGGCAAGGATGGAACCTGGTACTTCATGCATGCTAGGCAAGCGCTCCACAACTGAGACACATCTCTGGCAATGAAGGAGAGTTGTTCATATTATGGTGGCCAGGAGGGAGGGCGGAAGGGAGGGAGGGAGGGAGAGAGAGATAGAGATGCAGATACTCCAACATCTCTTCAAAGGAACCTCTCTGTGATCTACTACCTTCAACTAGGCCACTTCCAGAACTTTCCAATAGCCCGTGAATCTATGAATTTATCAAGGGGTTAACCCATTGATGAGGTCAGAGCCCTCAAGAACCAGTCACCCCTCTAAAGCCCCATCCTCAATGCTGCTTCAAGAGGGTCCAACCTTGAACACTGGAGCTTTTGAGGCTTTTTAAGATGCAAACTATAATATGTCTGTACACACTTACCCGGGCGGGATGGCCCAGCTCAGGTATGGGGGGAGTTTTTCTTTGGGAAACAGATAACTTGATTTGAAAGCAACAGATACAGTAAAGCCGTGGCTGACGCCGAAGTACAGTTCTCCAGGTTCTCCAGAAGCGCCCAGAGAGTCTTGGGCTGTCCTTAGCCCTCAGTGACCCAGTTCCCTTCCCCTCCCAGCCGTGGAGCTGTCACCTCCTCGCTCTTTCCCCTTCCCATAAGTTCAATTAGCTATAACTACTTCTCAATTACTATAAAAGTGATCCATGCTCAAGGCAAAAATCCAGACAGCATAGAAGAACAGATGGTTACAAAAAAAATTACCCCAGCCCCTAGCTCTCTGATTATTAAAAGTGTTCCCTGAAATATTCCAGAAAATTTAAAATGTATAAGAAAATAGAATCATAAAACAGACCTTCCATTTTACAAAAGAGAGTCAATGGGGAATATTAAGACCACTCTGTAAGGTTCAAGTTTTTTTGTTTATTTTGTTTTCACTCAGCAATGTTTCTTATGCATCTTTCTGGGGAGGCATATACAAACTGAGCTCCCCTCTTTCAGTGGCTGCACAATATTCATAAATTGCCATCAATTAGTCAATCAGTTCTATATTATTTAGGCCGTTTCTAGTTTCTGGCTACCCCAAACAACACAACAAAAGAATTGAGTATGTGTGTGTGATTTTAACAGGAGCAAGCCCTGCCTGTAGGATGGATAAGCTACCTCAAAGGGTGTATGCCTTTATGCTGATAATAAGGCTAGACAGCATGGGTTTAGATGAGGGTTCTTAATGACTTTCCACTCAGGGTCTAATAGTTTGTGGCTCCGTAGGCTGGGTGCTGGATATGTCTACCGGACTGTGGGTTCTGAATGTGGCTAGAGGATATGCCTGTTTTAAGTTCCCAGTGAGTTCTGAGCAGCATTGGGGGGTCCCACTCCCTGTGTCCCCTAAGAACCTTTGAGGAATGTCCCAAGCTGATACATACCAGACAGGAATCTCACTGTGTTATTTTAATTATAACAGAAACCAAACATTGTGTGTGTGTGTGTGTGTGTGTGTGTGTGTGTGTGTGTGTGTGTGTGTATTTATGTGTGTGTGTATGTGTGATATGTGTGCTCCTATTTGTGTATACACTGAAGTCAGAGGTCAACATCAATGTCAGGTGTGTTCATTCCTCTGTCTCCACCTTGTTCTTCAGACAGGGTGTCTCACTGAGCCTGAAGTTTGCTGACTTATCTAGACTGGTTGGCCAGCAAGCCCCAGGCATCCTCCTGTCTCCACCTGCTAGCTCTGTGGTTACAGACATACATCACCATGTCCTGCTTTTTACAGAGGTGCTGGGAATCAAACTCAGATCCTCTTGCTTGTGTGGAGAGCACTTTGCTCTCCTAGCCATCTCCCAAGCTCCTGGCTATCTTTCCATGAATTTATTTTTCAGTCATCTGTATTTCTTGATGGGTTCTTGATCATTTTTCTGTAGCATTAATCATGCTTTCCTTGTTGATTTGTGAGAACCCTTTGCATATGAGTGGCACACACTGTTTATCTGTACTAGTTTGGCAGATACTTTCCCCCATTTGAATGTTGCCATTGTGATATCTTTATATATATATGGAAACTCTGTATTTATACTATGGTATTTGCCAATATTTTATCCTTCTGAGTTTGTGTCCTACTCACAGAAAGGTCCTTCTTAAGATTATGTAAAAGTTAACAATAAATGAATCTTGATGCTTCTTTTTTTTTAATTTCTAAACTGAAACAGAACAGCAAATGTTACTATGGCGATAGTAATTGCTTAATAAAAAATGAAAATGTGAAGTTTTCTGGCTTCTGAATTAACCCGAAGGGCTCTCTGCAGCCTTTTCATCCCTTGGGCCTATGAGAGAGAAAAGACGCCCCCATGTGATGCCCCCCTCCTCCTCAGGCTATTGCTGTGATAAGTTGAGATGAAAAAGAAAAAAGTTTGATGTGTGAGGGCAAAGTGTGTCAAAGTGAGGAGGCCGCTTTCAGGCAAGCAGATGTTTTTAGAGAGATGAAGACACAGAGACACACAGATGTAGCCAGCTTGAGGCAGCATGGAGAAACAGACTCCCCCCGCCCCCTCTCCTAAGGCCTGGCTGAGGAACTGCTCAGATCTGTCTCCTTGCATTCTGTCCCCTGACCTGCCCCTTTGACTGAGCATCAAGGATTGCTACTGGAAAGGAGGTCCAGACACAGAAAATCGGGAAACAACCCACAGTGGTGGGCTCACCAAAGGAATGCTCCCATCATGGAGTTACAATGCTTGCTTTCAGTTGCTTAGACAATGTCAGGTGCAGAGTCCTGTGCTCAGGGTAGGGACAGCGTAAGCCAGAGACCTCTGGAGGAAGGGCTGACAATCTGTGAACAGCTAAGAAGGAAAACAAATAGATCTTTAAAGCAAGAGGGATATTTCTAGAAGGTTCTAGCTATACAAGGACAGGCACAATGTCCTTTGAATCATTCTGTCCTAACGCCTGATACAGGCCTGGGGCACTTAACCAGTGTGGGAGCCAAGGACAGTGGGTGCTTTACACCTGGAATCCCAGCCACCTGGAGGAGGCTGAGGAAGAGGGTCAGAAGGAATTTCCAAGCCAGCCTGGGCTACCGGGGAGTCTGGAGAGCGTTAAAATTGAATGGGTTAGAATTCACCTGAGTGAGTGCTCCCTGAGGAACACATCCAGCAGGACTTACGTAGCTATGTACACAGGAGAGAGGCTTCCATAGAAATTGGTTCACGTGGCTCTGCAGTCTGGCAAGTCCTCCACTGTACCATCCAGGAGCTCGGTCCCAGAGAAAGTGCTGATGTAATTCAGCCGTATGGGTGTGCGTGGGGACTCTAGGCCGAGTCCAGACAGAGCTCTGATGGATATGCCCGTCTTGTGCCTTTTTGGATGACACCTGCCTATACAGGTGAGGTGGGGGACAGATCTCCCTCACTTGGTATATCCACTAGCTTCTTCCAGAAAGCACCTTCACACATACCAGCAGTAATGCCTTTCCTGCTTTCTGGTGTATCCGTTAGCCCAGGCACGTTGACACTCAAGATGAACCCAACGTAGGAGCTGAGAGGAGGGATGGGATCACTATGCTTTGGAAACCACTGAGGTGGGGATATTGGAATCATAAATGGGAAGAAGGGTGGCCGAGGGAAGTGGGAATGCATGCCATTGGTTTCTGTGAGCAACACCTATTGCTTGCTAAGGCCTGGGGGTGAATCCTGCACTATCCTACAACCGTGGGGGAGGTGGGGCTTTGTTGGAAAAAGGGAAAGCTGACAGGCATGCTGGGCTGTCAGGACAGGTCTGTACGGTGCTTGCTTCTTGACTCAGTGATGGAGCAGCTGGACCATGGGCTCTGCTGCTGTTCAACTTCAGTCTGCATTCCAGACCAGGATCCTTTGTGCCACAGCTTTACCTCCCTCCAGGGCAAAGCTGTGTCGCAGCCCACGCTTGCTCTCAAGTCCTGGGTAGGAGATATTGACTTCTGCTCTAAACCGGGAAGTGTGTACTATTGTCGTGCACACGCAGGTGGGGGAGAGAGAATGTTCTGGAGAGGTGGCCTTTGAGGACATACTGGTGTGGGTTGGTTGTGGAATGTCCCCCACAGGCACTTGTGTTTGAGTACTTGGTGCGCATCTTGGTGGTGCTGATTTGGAAAGTTGTGGAACTTTTAGAAGGCGGAACTTTGCTGGAGGAAGTGGGTCACTGGAGGCAGGCTGGGTCCTGAGGTTTTATAGCCACACCCCACTTCCTGTCTTCTCTCTGTTTCCTGTTCCATCAAGATGTGAGGAGCTGGGGAACCTAGCCATATACTCCAGCCATCCTGAGGCTGCCTGAGGTCATGTCTTCCCCTCCATGGTGGACTCTATCCCCTCACACTGTGAGCTGAGGAAAACCCTTCTCCCTTCAAGTCACTTCTTTTTTTAAAAATAGTTTACTCAGCTTTATTTTATGTTCATTGGTGTGAAGGTGTCAGATTCCCAGGAACTGGAGTTACAGACAGTTGTGAGCTGCCATATGGGTGCTGGGAATTGAACCCGGGTCCTCTGGAAGAACAGTCAGTGCTCTTAACCATTGAGCCATCTCTCCAGCCCCTCAAGTTGCTTCTTGAAAGATATTTGGTTGTAGCCACAGAAGAGATAACTAATACCATCTTGACACTTGGGAAGTGGATTCTGTTGTTTGGAACCACAAGAGGCTCCAGAGAGCGGATCCCAGAGTGGTGGAAGGGGACGGCAGTTGGGAGACAGACTGGGGAGGAGAGTCTTTTAAACTTGTCCCCTGACTGGTCCATCTGCTTCCCCCAGTCTCAGCTCAAGTTCAGTCTTCACAGCCCTGACAGGAAAGTCCTAAAACACGTACACCTGACTCAGTCATGCCCACCTCGGAGTACGACCATCCCTCTGGGTTGCATCCCTCTGTCCCACTTTATGATCTTACCACTACCCTGTACACAGCAAGCTTGTGCCCACCTTCAGTTATTATAATAATAGTAATAATAATTATTATTATTGCCTGGAATGTGTTTCCCCTTCATCTTCACATAGCTCAAGAGGTGTGTTCTTGTTGCCCTCTTCTTACCCATTGTCACACGCTGATCATGTGACTTGGTGATTATTCACTTCCTGTCATCTGCCTCCCTTACTAGAAAACAAACTGCGTGAGGCATGAGGACAAGGACTCTGAACCCCGTTGCCTGTGGCGGTCTTGACGCACAGTTAGCGCCACATCAATATTTATCAGTTGTATGCATGAGAGGCTTCAGGGTGGGTGGTACTGAGAGAATGAACAATGACTAGTGTTTATCTCACTCCCTAGGGCCGGAGCTTCCTACCCACAATCTTATTTAATCATCTCAGTGTCTGTAAGGGAGGTTCTAGTTGAGGCTCAGAGAGGGTAAACTGGTGCCCAGGGTCACACAGCCAGCAAGTATCTGAGAGCAGCCTTGAACTCTGATGTGTCTGACTCCATAGGCCAAGCTGGATCCTCCCTGCTGTGCTGCATCGGGCACCAGGAGGCTGTGCTTGGTGCGCGCGTGTGTGTGTGTGTGTGTGTGTGTGTGTGTATACCTGGAGTATGTGCATGTCTGCAAAGTGAGGGGTACAGCAGGCCAAAACATAGATGGCACAGGGCCCCAAGTCCCCATACTTGTACTGTATCCTGTTCTTGTAAGCACACATATGCAGATATGCTTCTGTATAGGACACATGCTCACACATGCGCCAATTTGCTGGCGAGATACGCTCCCACTTATAAACAAACATAGTACTGGACAGAGGGATACCCAGAGTTTTGCAGATTCCTCCAGAAGGTAGCTGGGGTCTAGGATAAGAGTACTTAGTGTGTGACTGGGTACTAAAGAGTTGTGTGTGCAAGATAGATGCCTCCCTGCCCATCCTCCGTGTGTGCATGAGTGTGCATGGACAGCACATGTGCTTATGTTCAAACATGAATTCTGCATGCCAGCACTTGGGCACTGGGACCATCTTGCCAATCTGGGGGCATGGCCCAAGGAACAATTAGGCCTTGACTTTGAACAGGCCCCCCCCCCCCCCCCCCCGCCCTGCCATTCCAACACCTCTCCAATAAGCTAGTACAGTTCAGGGCTGTCCCTGGCCCCCAGTTAGACCACACTCTTGGTTCTGTGCAGGATGGGGTGCAGGATGAGCTGGATGGGGAAAGAGAAGCCATGTCTTCCTGCCCCTAACACCTCCCAGCCCAGGGCTGCTCCTTCCTGTCTCTAGGCAGCTTTCAGAAGACTAGGATGTGAGTCTGTGCTTGGCAACCATGCCTGGCAACAGACAGGGATTGTGGAGGCTGGCAGCAGGTGGAGCCTGTAGGGCCCTGTGTTGCTTGGGAAGGCTGCGGCCTGGCACACTGAGGTCAGCAGGCAGATTATACCCCTGAGCTCCTGGCTTCTTTGGATACCTAGGACTTTGCTTTTCATTGGAGCAATATTTCTTGATAACCTGAGAACTTGGGAGCCCATGCTGCAGGCTGTGTGTGACTTATGAGGGAAGAGGGAAGTTGTTCATCCCCTCAAGCTCAACTAAGTGGCCCCGTAATGGGCACAGTCCCCTGGAAAGTGCTTCCCTGAAGTTCTCGCCTAAGTTACAACAGGAGCCAAGCCTCAGGGTCCACACTTCCCGCTTTCAGGATTCTAAGGAATCTTAGAAGTTTCTGGGTAAGCAGTGCCAGCTGCTGAGCTCTGTCCAGTCTGGCGAAGTAGAGGAACCCTCAGACTAGGAATATCAAGCTCAGAGCCCAGAGAGGAGGTTGGGGACGACACCATGACCTACATGGGGGCGTGGGGTGGTGGTGGGGTGGTGGTGGTGGTGGTGGTGGTGGTTCACGCATGTGGAATCTGTGGAATTCGGCAGCAGTATAGCTGAGTGCCGAGCCGGTGGGAGGAGATGGCACTTCCCACAAGGGAGGCATGAACTAAGAACTGCAGCCAGCGGCAAACTGAGGTTATCACCGGTTTTAATTTGTGGCGGTGGAAGCCCAGGGTGGAGAAGGTACCAGAAGAGGGTGGGGTGATGAATGGGCAGTGCCCTACTGTTCAGGGCTCTGCCAGAGCTGTGGGCTGAACCTCTCCCCAGGCCTCTTCGGGGAGTTCCTCCCAGCCCCTTCCCTTCATTAGCGAGGAGCATCTCTGCTGTTTGTCTCCACTGACTGGCCCAGGGGGCTGCACACTGTGCTCTCTGGCCTGAAGCAGCCCCACAGATGGATCTTGTCTGGCCCCCTGGACTGTGGATCCTGCTGCCACTGTGGCTCCACAAACCCTAACCTAAGCACAGCTTAACCATCTATCTGCCATCCTTCCTGTCGGCTGCTTGACTTAATCTCAGGCACCCTCCAGCCCCCCATCCTGGAACAGCCTTGAGCACACCTTGCTGAGAGCTGTCAATGATTAACTTACAGACTGTGGTGGGTGGTGGTGGTGGTGGCTGCGGAGGCAGCTGCGGTGTAGGAGAGTAGCTTAGCTGGTAAAATAGTTGTAGTGCAAACACAAGGACTTGAACTTGATCCTCCAAAGCCACATTAAAAAAAAAAAAAAAGAAAGAAAAAGCTGGGCTTGGGGCTGGAGAGATGACTCAGAGGTTCAGAGCGTCGACTGCTCTTCTGGAGGACCTGGGTCAGGCTCCAGCGCCCACACGGCAGCTCACAAGCATCTGTCACCCCAGTTCCAGGGGATCGGATGCCCTCTTCTGACCTCTGTAGGTACTAGGCACACACGTGATAAACAGACATACAGGCAAAATGCTTATACACGTAGAAGTAAATTAGTCAGTCTAGTCCAGTCAGCAAGCTCCAGATTCAGTGAGAGAGCTTGTCTCGAAACTAAGGTGGAGAGGGTAGAGAGATGGCTCAGAGTACTGACTGCTCTTCCAGAGGACCCGGATTTGATTCCCAGCACCCATATGGAGGTTCACAACCATCCATGACTTCAGTCTCAGAACCCAACACTCTCTTCTGGCTTCCAAACGCACCAGGCATGCATGGGATGCACAGATATATAGGAGGTTAAAACACCCACATACATACAATAAAGACAAAATAAATCTTTAAGAAAATATGTGCATTGGAGGTGGAGAGCGACTGAGGAACACACCCTGGTGTTGAACTCTGACCTCTCCCTGTATATGTGTATGCACCCTTTCACAGAAGTATACACACATTCAGAAAAGGAAAAGAAAAAAGAAAGAAACGAATTTAGTTTTATCACTTTCTGTCCCTCCTGGGGGCCACCCACATCTACTGCCTCTAGGTGTGAATTTTTTTTCTAGAACACTAGCCCCTCTCCTCTCTCCTCTGGTACGTGTCTCTTCTCTCACCTTGACCCCCTCATGTTATTTTTCTTGTCCATGGCCTCTTTCAATTTAAAGCAGGTGCACAATAAAAGAGGCACGTGTACCTCTCTCTTCCGGGCCTTGAACTGTGCTCTTCCCCTAGAGTCAAGCCGCTCACTGTATACGTCCTTTCCTTTTCCTCCTAAGTAACTCCTGCACCCGGGCTCTGAACAGCAGCCGGCACTGACAGGCCTTTGTCACCGGCCCTCGTGGGAGCGCTGGCTTCTCTCCTGTCTGCCTCTGCCACTCCGTTGTTGCCTTGTGCTGCTCCTGATTTGGTCGCTGTGCACGTCCGACTCTCTGCTGTGTCTCTGACACTTGTACCTTTTGGGTGTCGCCCCCTGGCTCCCTCGTTCTCTTCCTGTCTCTTTTCCAGTCTGCCTTTGTGTCTCTTTGTCTATCAGCTCATCTCCTTTAAAGCCTGGTGTTTTTCCTGAGTTCCTCATTTTCTCTGTCGTCTATTCTACCTGTGTCCTTGTCTCCGCATCCCCTTGTCTGTCCATCCCTCTCTTCATTTGTGTATCCTTCTGACTGTCCTGGCCAGAGTCTCCCGTCTTCTGCCTCACTCCCAGGACAACACAATCATTCTGTGATTTCCCTCCCTGAGGTGGCACTTAGGATCCCTGTACCCTCCCCCCTCTTCCCTATAGTCTCATATCCAGCTGCCGCCACAAGGAAGTCAGTACTCTGGACTCTTAGAAACCCCACCGGGTGTAAATGTTGCAGCAAAATGGGAACTCAGCACCCTCTGGATCTCTGGGATGACACTCGGTGATTGGACAGTGGCTTCATGCTGGGCACCCCAACTCTGAATGCCTTAGCAGCAGCACCCGCAACAGACTCAGCCCTACAGCATCTCAGAATCTCTGCCAGACAAGGGTCCTGGTTTCTACCTTGCCCAGCTAAGCAAAGGTGTTTCTGGGCTCATTCAGCAGCAGGAAGCAGATTGTGTGAGCTGAGCCAGGAACTGTGGGGCAGAGCCTAGATTTACCATCTAGGCAGTGAACTGGGGAATACTGGGGATGGAGAGTGGAGTGTAAGTGGCTGGTTCCGGGTCCCTTGGGGCGTGCCTGAAATTAGGGCTCCAGCAGCAGTAGGTTAAGTGGAGGTGGCGGAAACACCAGCTGAGGAATGTGGATGGGTGGGCTTCGGGGGAGGGCACCTGGAGCTGGTCTGGACCACGGCTCAGGTGGAATGGGTTTTTGTCATCTCCTATGTCTACAGTGATGCCTGTTGGATTTTAGATTCATTTGAGGAGGCTGGGGTCCTTGTTCCTTGAGCATCACTGGATGGGGGTTCTTCAGGGGGCCCCCAATGGGCTGTGACAACCCCCCTAAGAGCCTCTCCTGGGGTCTGGACAGGTGTAGTGTAAGTCTGGCTATTCTGGGCAAAATGTTGTGGCCCCACCAAGGAAAATGCCCTCCAGTGGCCATGGAGCTGGGGGCAGAGTGTCTGTTTGGCTCTGTGGAGGTGTGAAAGCATCAGGCCCTGCGGCACCTCACCTCGGGTTAGTGTAATTACATCCCTCCCGCTGACAGTTCCCACCATGCTCTCAATTGGATGTGACATTCTTATTAAATAACTTCACCAGTAACTAGTAATAATAACATAGTCCTTACTTCCTGACCTAAATTGCTCAGTGCTATTTTGGTGAGCAATAGCAATGCTGCAGGGCTTCGGCAGGAAGGCCTGCCAGACTGCTTTGGGCACATGCACACATGCACACACGCATACATATGCCCATCTGCAGCTACACATATACACATATGCACACACGCCCATAAGCTCAGCTATACACACACATACGCATGCACATATCCCCAGTGGCATGCATGCATCCACACATGCAGGTAAATGACTGAGGCTGGCCAGAAGAGTGCATTGCCTGAGCACAGCCTACTGTGTGCACCCCAGAGCACACGTCTGAGCCCAGCACCTGCCTTCCAAATCACGGATCCCTGTATCCCAGATGGTTAGCAGGGTTCTCTGGCAAGTTCAGCCTTCCTAGTCTGGCTGTTGCACCCCGCTTATCCTGGGTCACTTATTCTACGTGTTCCATTTTCTGTTCATTTATGTCTGCCTTCCCCCATTCTGGTAGTTTCCTTTCCTATTTTTTTTTTT
>CABHPQ010000598.1:0-40000 GCA_902168405.1 Peromyscus aztecus | reverse complement strand
TATCCCGTTTTTATGGATAATGGCCATTGGCCTAGTTACTTTTCTATTGCTGAAACACCATGATTAAGGCAACTTATAGAAGAAAGAGTTTATTTGGGGATTGCAGATTTAGAGGGTGAATCCACGACCATCATGATGGATGCATGGCAGCGGACAGGCAGGCATGGTGCTGGAGCAGTAGCTGAGAGCTTACATCTTGATTCACAAGCAGGAGACAGGGAGAACTAACTAGGAATGGCATGGGCTTTTTGGAACCTCAGTATCCACCCTTAGTGATACACCTCTTCCAACAAAGCCACACCTTTTGATCCTTCCCAAATAGTTCTACCAACTGGACACCAAGTATTCAAATGTATGAGCCTGTGGGGGCTGTTCTCATTCAAACCACCACAGCCACTCTAACACTTGTGAGGTAGGTGATACTTATTGTGTGATTTTGATTGGCATTCCCCCGATGATCCAATGGGAGCATCTTTTTGTATGTGTGTTGACTTACTGGTAAAATTTATTTGGAGAAGCATATATTCAAGGATTTGCTTATTTTAACTAGAATTTTGTTATATTGTAGTTATTGAAAAAATTTTAAAAATGTGTGTGTGTATGAGAGAGAGAGAGAGAGAGAGAGAGAGAGAGAGAGAGAGAGAGAGAGAGAGAGAGAGAATGTGCATGTACACCATATGTGTGAAGGTGTCCTCAGAGGCCAGGAGAAGGCATTGGATCCCCTGGAGCTGTAGTTACAGGTGCTCATGAGCCCCATGAAGTAGATGCTGGGAACTCAACTCAGGTTCTCTGCAAGAGCAGAAAGTTCTCTTAACCCCTGAGCCATCTCTCCACCCCCAAGGAGTTCTTTACACATTCTTGATGTTTACCTCTTGTGAAACATGGTTTGTAGGCATTTTCTCCTGCCTAGATATCTCCTGTCCATAAGATGCCACCTCATCTTATTGGTTCTTTTCTTTGCTGTGCAGACGTCTCCACGTCTGAAGTGGCCCTGTCTGTGTTGCTATTTTTGCCCATGCTCTGGTTTCTGCCTGAGACGTGATTACAAGATACGGTGTCCGATGGAAACATTTTCCTGATGGTTCCTGTAGGAGTTCATAGTTTCAGGTTTACCTGCCAAGTTTTAAGTCTACTTTGAATTAATTTCTGTCGGTGGTATCAGGTTAGGCTCCATCTAAGGTGGCAGCTGTCAACCTGGGGGTTGCCTAGGGCCATCAGAAAACAAGATATTTACATTACAATTCATAACTAGCAAAATTACAGTTATGAGGTAGCAACAAAAATAATTTTATGAGCCGGGCAGTGGTGGCGCACGCCTTTAATCCCAGCACTTGGGAGGCAGAGCCAGTTCGAGGCCAGCCTGGTCTACAGAGCGAGATCCAGGACAGGCACCAAAACTACACGGAGAAACCCTGTCTCGAAAAACCAACAACAACAACCATAATAATAATAATAATAATAATTGTATGGTTGGGGGTCACCACAACATGAGGAACTGTACTAAGGGGTCTCAGCATTAGGAAGGTTGAGGACCACTGATCTAAGGTCTTTCGTATGCAAATGCCCAGCTTTTGCAACGTTGTTTGTTGACTGTATTGTCCTTTCCCTCTAATGGAATGTTGGCAGCCTTGTCACAGGCCATTGTCAGAGGATGTATGCCAAGGTCTGTTTCTGGGATTCCATTCTTTTCACTAGTCCACATGCTTTTGTTTAGGGTCACGTGGTTTTGATCATTGCGATCCCACTGGTGGGTCTTCTTCCCTTGTTGTAGGAGTGTATATTAATCGTACGAAGTAAGTGGTTCTGCTATGGCATTTCTAGTACATACATGTAATGTGCTTTGATCATACTTATTCTGTCCATGTCCAAGGCTCCTTTTACATTTAATTATATATATAATATATATGTGCATCTGTGTGTGGGTTTGTCCATGTGAGTGCATGAGCCCACAAAGACCGAAAGAGGGTGTCGGATCCCCAGGAGTTACAGGCAGCTGTAAGCCCCCTGATGTGGGTGCTGGGAACTGAACTTGGAGCCTCTGCAGGAGCAGTGCATGTCCTTCACCTCTGAGCAGCCTCTCATGTGTCTATGTGACTTTCTAATTCCGCTGTCACTCCCTTCCTCATCCCTAACAGTCCCCTTTTATGTCCCTAGTGCACTGGGTAGTTTTTGTCCACTTGACACAAAGCAGAGATACCCGAGAAGAGGGAACCTCAGTTGGTGGAATTGCCTCCATCAGATTGGCCAGTGGCATGCCTCTGGGGCATTGTCTTGATTCCTGATTGATGTGCGAGGGTTCAGCCCACAGCGCACAGTGCCACTCATGGACTGATGGTCCAGGGATGTAAAAGAAAGCATGCCGAGGACGCCATGAGGAGTGTAAGCCAGTGAATCCCATTCCTCCATAGCCTCTGCTTTAGTTCCTGCCTCCAAGTCTCTTCTTAAGCTTCCACCTGGCTTCCATTGATGATTGACTCTAACCCTAACCTTTTAAGATGCAATGAACCCTTTCCTCACCAAGTTACTTTTGGTCATGGTGTTTATCAGAGCAAGAGAAAGCAACCTAGGACATGCCACCTTTGTCCCAACATTGGAGGGAACTTGGAAAACCTGTCTTTGTAGGACTGGCTTATCTCACTTAACACGAACATTTCCAGATCCACCCATTTTCCTTTTGTTTTTTAAAGGCTGAGCAGGATGTGTTCTTTACCCATTCATTTGCTGATGGGCAGCTAGGCTGGTTCCACATTTTGGCTCTTGTGAATAGTGCAGGTGCTTTTGAATCTTTTGAGTCTATACCTAGAAGTGGCGTGTATGGATGATAGAATATTTTTTATTTAATTTTTATGAAGATTCTTCATACAGATTTCCATAATAGCTCATATTCCCACTGGTAGAGAATATACCTAATAGTCTCACTCACTCACCCTCTGCTCCCTCCCTCCTTCCCTCCCTCCCTCCTTACCTACTTCCCCCTCCCTCTCTCATCCTTAGTAGCATTTGTTGTTTTCTTCCCTCCCTCCCCCCCCCCCTCCCTCCCCCCCTTCCCTCCCTCCCTCCCTCCCTCTCTTTCTTTCTTTTTTTTCTGTTTGTTTTTTGAGACAGGGTTTCTCTGTGTAGCCCTGACTGTCCTGGATCTTGCTCCATAGACCAGGCTGGCCTCGAACTCAGAGAGAACCGCCTGCCTTTGCCTTCCAAGTGCTGGGATTAAAGGCGTCACCTGTGTTGTTTTCTTGATAGCTATCCTTACTAGGGTAAGATAAAAGCCTGATGCGGTTTTTCCATTTTCAAAACTGTTTTGGCGATTCAGGGTTCTTGAAATTCTACACTAGTGTCAGGATCCCCCTCCCGCTTTTTCTGTTTCTGAAAATATGCCATTGGGGTTTTCATACAGTTTGTACTGAGTCTGTTGATTGCTCTGGGAAATATGAATGTTTTAACATTGCGTCTTCCAATCCAGGAGTTTAAGAGTCCTTTCGTTGATTTGTGTTTCTGTTACTTTTTTGAATATTTTGTAGTTTTCGTTATTCATGTCCCTTAGCATCTTAGTTAAGTTTAATCTTTAATTATGTTATTCTTTTTGATGCCATTGTAAATGAGACTGTTTTCTCAATTCTCTCCTAAAATTGTTCACTGCTTGTACATAGAAACAAAGTTGACATTTGTGTTTCAATGACTCTATATCCAGGAACCTTGCTTAATTAGCTTATATTTCTGACACGTTTTTGTGTGTGTGCGTGCAATGTAATTACATTATGTAATATTCATTATATATATGTATATGATCATTTCAGCAAACAGAAACAATACTCTTCTAACTCATTTTGATTTGGATGCATCGTGCTTATTCTCTTTGTCTTCTGGCTAGGACTTCCAATATTTTTATTGAATAGACGTAATGAGAAAGGGCATACTGTGGAATTTTGAGGACAAACTTTTAGTTTTCCATTATTAAATGTGATGTTGGCTTTTTATACGTGACCTTTATTATATTGACTAACAAATCATATTGAGATTGATTTTTGTCTGTTGAACTGTCTTTGCATTCCTGGGATAAATTCTATCTGGCCATGGTGTCTAAGCCTATTAATGTATCACTGAATTTGATTGGCTAGTATTTGGTTGAGAACTTTTTCCATCAGTATTTATCATGGATATTAGCCCCTAGTTTTCCTATAGTTCATCTGACTTTTGCTAACTCGATAATGTCGGCTGCATCAAATGATTTTGGAAGTACTCCATCCACTTCAATTTTTTTTTTTTTTTTTTTTGAGGGGGAAGAGTTTGAAAAGGATTAGTGCTAATTCTTATTTAAATGTTTGGTAGAATTCTCCAGTGAAGCCATCTGGTCCTAGGCTTTTCATTTTGGGGAGGGTTTTGATTACTGATTCAGTCTACTTACTGGTTATGTCTGCTCATATTTTAATCTCTATGATTCAGTCTTAGTTGTAGAGTGTGTTTCTGGAAATTTATCTATTTTTTCTAGGTTAGCCTTTTTTTTTTTCCAAGTAGTCCTCTATTTTTTATTTATGTGACATCAATTGTATTTTTTTTTTAACTTCTGATTTTTGAGTGCTTCTCAGATGATCTGGTTAAACATCAGTAAATTTTGTTGGACTTTTAAAAAGCAATTCTTAGTTTTATTGATTCATTCTCTTGTTTTTCTATTTTCTTTTTTTTCCCTTTTAGTTTCTGCTCTGATCTTTGTTATTTTTTTCTTCTAATTTGGGGTTTAGCTTGTTCTGGTACTTGAGATGTAAAAGCATGTTTATAAATGGTTGCTTTGAGATGTTTGTAAGGCGACTGCTGTCGGCCTTCCTTTCCCTAAGTTCTGTAAAGTTTTGATATGTTATCTTTTCATTTCATTTAAGATGTTTTTAAGTTCCTTCATGATTACCACTTGAAGCCATTTCATTTGAGGGCTATAATGTTTAATTTCCACGTACTTGTGAATTTTCCAATGTGACTTCTGCTATCAATTTCTAGCTTCATTCCATTGCAGTTGGAAAGGATTATTGGTATGATTTATCCTTTTTTTAAAAATG
Organism: Peromyscus aztecus; assembly: GCA_902168405.1. Lineage (NCBI taxonomy): Eukaryota > Metazoa > Chordata > Mammalia > Rodentia > Cricetidae > Peromyscus > Peromyscus aztecus. The sequence continues at coordinate 34,955 of CABHPQ010000598.1, read as the reverse complement.
AAATTAATTGGGCTGGAGAGATGGCTCAGAGTTTAAGAAAACTGACTGTTCTTCCAGAGGTCCTGAGTTCAATTCCCACCACCCATATGGTGGCTTACAAGCATCTGTAATGAGATCTGGCACCCTCTTCTGACCTGTAGGGATACATGCAAACAGAACACTGTATAATAAATAAATAAATAAATAAATAAATAAATAAATAAATAAATAAATAAATGAAATTAATTTATTTGTGTGTGTGTGCATGTGTGTTTGTGTGTATGCATATGTGTTTGTGTGTGTTTGTATGTGTGTTTGTGTGTATGCATGTGTTTGTGTGTGAATGTATGAGTGTGTATGCATGTGTTTGTGTGTGTCTGTGTGTGCATGTGTGTGTCGAAGCACACATGTGGAGGTCAGAGGGTAACTTGAGGCAGTCATTTCTCTCCTTCCACCATGTAGATCTTGAGGATAAGAACGGATGGCAGACTGTCAGGCTTTGTAGCAGCCTCTCGTTTCCACCGAGACATCTTTCTGGCCATTCTTAAACTTCTTCAGGCTGGGTGTTTGTTTGTTTGTTTTGTGTGTGGCCTAACATATAATCTAGTCTGGAAAATAGTCCATATTTTCTATGTTGGTTGTAGCATCCTGTGTGTGTCTAAAGATCCCATGGTCTATCTGAGATGCAGGTTCTCTTTGGCTCTATTTATCTTCCGTGTCCTTGACCCATCTATTATTGGAGGTGAGAGACTGAGACCTCTTGTGTTGTGAAAGTGTCTGTTGTCCCTTTAACTCTGCCAGTGTGTGTTCCTTATAGTTAGTTACTCTGCTGTTTGATGCATATATGTTTATAATTACAAGGGTCATTACAGGCTGGCTCTCATTTCACTGTGTGATGGCCTCCCTTGTTTCTGAGGACAGTTTTTGACTCTGTGTTTTGTCCACAGTACGTTTGGCCACCCTGCTTGCTTGTGTTCACCATCTCAAAAGAAATCCTTTTGCTTTTAGACGGCGTGTGCCTTTGTATCAGAACTGAATCCCTTGTGGAGAGCATAAAGTTGGAGCTTGTTTTCAAACCCACTTATCTATTCAATGTATTCTGGTGGCTGAGTTAATCCACTGCCACAGGAAGCAGTCGCCAGTAGGGAAGGCTTCTTCTCATTTTGCCAATTGTTTTCTGTCTGTCTTTCAGAGCTTCTCGTCCTCTTCCCTCTCTTGCTGCCCTGCCCTTCTACCTTCCTTTCGGTTGCTGTGAAGAAACACCCTGACCAAAAGCAACTCAAGGGAGAAAAGGGTTGTATTTGTCTTATGCTTCCAGATCACAGTCCGTCATTGAGGGCGGTTAGGGTAAAACGGAAGCGGAAACTGTAGGTGACTCTTGCCTGCTGACTTGCTTACTGACCCCTGCATAGCTAGCTTTCTTGTGGAGCCCAGGATCACATGCCCAGGGGATGGTGCTGCTCCGAATAGGCTGGGCCCTCCTACATCCATTAAGGCAATCAAGACAATCCTCCACAGACATGCTCACAGCCCAGTCTGATCTGGGCAATCTCTTAATCGAGACTCTCTGCTCAGACTCTAGGCTGTGTCAAATTGACAGTTAAAGCTAAGTAGGACATTTCCTTTGTGTTTTTATTGATTTTTCTGTTCTGTTATGACAGGATTTGATTTGTTTATTATTTCCTTTTGTGTATCTTCTGTAGGTATTTTCTTGGTGGTTAAAATGGATACTAAATCAAGCATTTCACTAACAACCATCTGTTTTAAACTGTCAACCAGTAGATGTCAATCACATAGGAGAGCCCTACACCTTTACATCCCCCACACATCTTGTTGATGTCACAAGTTACACCTCCTTAGATTTTGCATCAATTATCATAGTTTTAGAGTTATCTCCTTTTTATGCTTTCACTTTTTTTTTAAAATGCTATTTAGGAAGACAGTGATCTGTGTTCCAGTACTACAGTCCCCCCCCCCCCCATGCTCTGTTGTCTATATATTTATGTTTACTAGGGAGCTGCATGTTTTTGTACACTTTCATGTTGCTGTCTACCATGTCCTTTCATGTCAACTTGAAGGACTCTCTTTAGCAGTTCCTTTAAGGGAGATATCGTGGTAATGAAGCGCCTCAGCTCTTGTCTTGTCGGGGAAGGTCTTTGTTTCTCCTTCATTGTGGAAGGATGGGTGTTTGCCAGGTGATGTGTTCTTGGTTGGCAGTCTGTTGCTTCCGGCACTTTGAACACATCACCCCCTTCCCCTTGGGCCTGCCATGTTTTTGCTGAGAAATCTGCTGATAATCTTAAGAGACCTCCCCTGGATGTGATGAGTCACTTTGCTCACACTTCCAAGCTTCTTTCCTTGTCTTTGACTTCTGATTGTTGTGAGTCTTGGTGTGGAGTCCCCTTTGGACTTAAGCTGGAATCCTTAAAATGCTTCCTGAATTTAGACATTGATTTCTTTCTTTAGCGTCAGGAGGTTTCCAGCAACTATCCTTTCAAATACACTCTCCGCTCCCTTTTCTGAGATCAGCCCATTGGATGGCTTCCTTTAAGTCTCCTGGGCTTGATGCTTTGCTTTTCTTTATTCTTTTGTTCTGCTTCTCTTCTGACTCAATAATTTCATGGGGCTTGTCTTTGAATTCATGCATTCTTTGGCTTAAGTTGGTTGTTGGAACTCTTCAATGAAACTGTAGTCGTTTTAGAGTTACTTTTATTTATGTGTCTTTGTGTGCATGTCTCTCTGTGAGGGTGCATGCATGTGTCCAACAGTTCCCTTAGAGGACAGAAGGGGACATCATATCCCTTGGAGATGGAGTAATAGGCAGTTGTGTGCAGGGGGCCAAATGGAGGTCCTCTTGGAGAGCAGGTGTGCTCCCAACTACTGAGCCATCTTTCCAGCCCTCCAGTGAAAATGTAAAATCATTATTAAATTCTTCAGCTCCATAATGTCTGTTGGTTCATTTTCTATCATTTCACCTTTCCCACTTTGCTGTTGCAATGATTTCCTGACTCCATTAGGTTTTTTGTTTGTTTGGTTTTTGGTTTTTGATTTTTTTGTTTTGTTTTGTTTTGTATGTGTGTGTGTGTGTGTGTGTGTGTGTGTGTGTGTGTGTGGTCTTGAGGCTCACAGTTGTCTTCAAGATGGTCATGAGTTCTCTGCTAATTCACAAGTGTATTTTTTTAATGTTGGTTTCTGGTCATATTGTCTTGTTACTCAAAGTGTTTGAAGTAACAGGCATATGCCACCATGTTTGGGCCTAGCCACCTTTAAATGTCATGTTCTCCGTGCACCCTTTCCCACTGTCCCTCGGTAGCGGCCACTAGATCAAGGTTGTCCAGCCTAAGGGGGTTGAAAGTATGCTCCTACTCTGCTCACCCATGTGCAGTCTGGAGAGCATCCACGCTGCTGGTCCAGGTGCACTTTGGGCACTCTGGAGATGATCCTGTTTTTACGGGGATGCTGTGTCTCTGGGGTTTTTGCAGGGGTGAGAGGCTGTGGCTCCCAGCTCTGGCACTCACGCTTCTGACTGTTTCCATTCACTCATGAATAGACTCATGCTTCCTTTGGGAGTGGTGTAAGTAGAGGATACCTTTCAATTCTTTACAAGTCAGGTGAGACGTGTTTTCAGGAAACTGAGGGGCAGAATATATTGCCCAGTAAAGTTAAGAATCCCAAGGCTGGAAGCGAATGAGGAGCAGAGCTTAACTCAGAGCAGCAGGGACGAGGCTGGGTCCCACTTACTCACCAGGTGTCCCTCAGCTGTGACCACTGCCAGGGAGGGTCAGACTGTCTGGTGGGGAAGTCTTAGTGGGGTTGCACTGACCTGTCATAGTCCCATGCTCTTTAAGTCCATGAAATTTTCACATCAAATCCTCAGCATGGAAACTATGTGGATTCTAGAAGCTTCTATTAGATGGTGCTCTCTACAATGTCCCCTGTTGGGAGGCAAACATATTCATTCATTTAAGCAGCAAATACTTTTGATTTTTCCAAAGGTAGAACTCTCTGCCCCAATCTCTGCCTTGATGACATTATTTCAGTATGCCCACAAGAAAAAGGAACCAGCATTAGAGACATTTTTGGAGCTCTTGAAAGATTCTGGGTACCTTATCCTTAGAACCAGAGCAGGCCACTTGCTGGGAATCTTTTGCAAAGTGTCCAGGGATAGTACTCTGTGCTGGAGTGGGGAGGATACCGGGACATCCAGCGTATCATCTGGAGCTGGAGCTGACCAGGATGAGTGAGGTCCTGAGTAAACAAAGACCACAAGGGTCAGAACTGGATGTCTAGGGAAATGGCTATGGGAACGATGGTGGAAGGCTGGGTCACTGGGGTCACAGAAGCAAGTTCTGGGCCGGACACCTGCATATGCCCAGCCTCAAGTGTTGTTCACTGTGGTTAAAATGTATGTGGGGAAAGGGCAATGATGGAACCATTAGGATTTTCTTCTACAGAGATGTTTAACACGTGTTTCTTCACTATTCTCTGGCAACATTGTAGATGATCTGTTACCCATTCAGAAATACTTTTCCCTCTGTTCACTCAAGCTCTGTCTGTCTCTGTCTCATCTCCGTGTGTGTGTGTGTGTGTGTGTGTGTGTGTGTGTGTGTGTGTGTGTGAGAGAGAGAGAGAGAGAGAGAGAGAGAGAGAGAGAGAGAGAGAGAGAGAGAGAGAAGTGCCTTAAATATAAATTTTCTCCCAGGCTATTATGTACCATCTTGTCTTCCCTCTGGGGACAGGGAGAGGGGGACAAAGCTGTCATGGAGTCATCTTGTCATATCCTGCTAAGGGAAAGCCTTCTTAGCTTCCAGTTCTCCATGACACACATGGCCTATGACCAGCCCTGCTGTCCTCCTCTCTCTCCCTCTGCCCTCCCATTTGTCCTCCCCTCTGTAACTCCTCTGCAGTATAGAACGGATATGCTAAAGTCTCTTTCTCAAGTCAGATAAAGCCGTGTTTGGTCCCCAGTTTTGCCAGCTTTTACTATATGTGTGGACGTGGCTGGGTTGTTTGCTCTAATCACTGGGTAACCAGGGCTCAGAGTAGCCAATGCATGCAAGAAGCTCACAGTGTTTGATATTGGTTGGTGATGCTCCCTTGGACCTTCTGCTCACTGACATTCGAATCCCATGCTGCACCTTCATGAATGCAGTGGCGAAAGAGGCAGTCTGCACTCCTTGACACCAGGAGCTCAGTATGGTGGAGGGGTGTCTTGGGAAGCAGTGGGCAGACTGTACTCCCCACTCACTCTGTCCAACTATGATTGCACTGAGTGCTGGTCTCTGGCTCTTCTTTCCCCAAATGCTGTCAGATAGAACCATGGCAACTGCTTGGGCTCTCTGAGCCTGTCGTGATTGGGGTCCACATGAATTTGATTTTTGTAAGTACACTAGATTGTAGTCTCTTTCTGCATTCATTCAACAACTGTTTCCCGAAGGCTTACTGTGTGATAAGCACTATTCTATTCGATTGGGATGGCATCGGTGAATGAAACAAAGAATGTTCTAGCAGGAGAAACCAAACAATAAACACAGTATGAAAGTAAGTGACATGGAGTGCTATAGAGAGATGCATGTAACCAAAGAAAGAGCGTATAGGACAGGTCAGGGCATCCAAGGAGCCAGGGGCACGGGCAAGCAGTGAGTTGATCTTTTATAGAGGGTAGTCAGTAGACCTCATGCAGGAGGCAATGCTGAGCAAAGATTTAAAGGAAGAAAACAAGTTTATCTTCTCTAGAGGAAGGAGGAGGGGAAATCAGGCTCCAAGGCCCCAGGAAAAAGCATGGCGCACTTGTTGGAGGAGCGGAGGGGGGGGGATACAGATATGACTGGGGAGGTGTGAACAAGAGCAGGAGTGTGGGGGTTGGGGATTTAGCTCAGTGGTAGAGCGCTTACCTAGCAAGCGCAAGGCCCTGGTTTCGGTCCTCAGCTCTGGAAAAAAAAAAAAAGAAAAGAGCAGAGTGTGAGCAAGAAGCTCCAGGAGTGCAGAGGCTGTCTGTCCTGTGCCTATCTTGGGATGGAAGCAAACAAGCTCTGAATGATAAATCTCTGTTAGCATCCAGGCTGGTCTGAGCTGAGCCAGGCCAGGACTGGCCCCTCGCTAATTAGCTTGGGCTTTCCCTGTTGATGGGAGCAATTTTCAGATCACCAGCAGAGCTCATGTACAATTCAAATGTGCAGTTAGGGGCAGGAAAACACAAAGCCCTTTTCGTTCGCATGCAAAAAGAGCAACACATCTGCTGAAGATTGGGAAAACCGGGGTGAAGGGTCCCTGAGAGCCTTCATTTAAAGAAGTCTGGGCTGGGCTGGCCTTATAGTTGTTGTGAATGTCTCCATCAGCGGACCTTTTTAAAGTGTCCGAATGAATAAGGGGGTTGAGGTTGCTACAGAGAAAGGCAAGGCTGTGTCTATCAGATCATATGCTGTGGTCCTCAGACCTCTGCTATCAGATTGGAGTTTCTCTACTCTTAACTCCAGGGAGCTAGTTTCCCACCTGTCCTCAGCAGGCATACTTCCAGAGTCAAAGTAGCTTTCTCTCTCCCCTTTCCTTACTCTTTCTCTTCCCTCTCCTTTGGTCATCATTTCGCCAACTCTCTGTCATTTCCCACCCTGGGAAATGTTGCCCAGGTATCCCCAGTGATCCATCTGTCCATCCATCCACCCATCATCCATCCATCCATCCATCCATCCATCCATCCATCCATCCATCCATCCATCCATCCATCCATCCATGATGGAGTAGTGCTCAGGAGAAACACCCACACCCTAGGACTTCAGTGCTTCAGCACCATGGACAGGGCACCAGCCAGTCATTGTCTTCTACCTGGGTCAGAATCCTAGGGGTGTTTATGTGAAGGTGATTTTGAGAACCCCGTGTTATGGACAGAGCTGGGACTTTCAGTAACTGAGGGATCCAACCATGCCCCTTGCTAGTAAATAGAGTTAAAGGCCTAGGCTTTTTAGATCATTTCTGTCATACCATGAAAGGATCTTCACCATTTGTTTTGTTTGTTTGTTTGTTTGTTTGTTTTCAAGATAGGGTTTCTCTATGTAACAGTCCTAGCTGTCCTGGAACTTGCTTTGTAGACCAGGCTGGCCTCAAACTGACAGAGATCCACCTGCCTCTCCCTCCCGAGTGCTTGGATTAAAGGCATGTGCCACCACCCCTGGCTTCGCCATTTGTTTTCATCAACAACTTTTTATTTTATTTGTTTAGTGTTTGTGTGTTCACTTGCATGCACTCATGAGCACATATGTGCCATTGTGTGTTTTGGGGAGTCAGAGGGCAACTTGTAGGACTCAATTCTCTCCTTCCAACATGTAGGTCCCAGGGATTTTGAACTCAGCCTGTCAGGCTTGGGTCCAAGTGTCTTTACCCACTGGCCTGATTCTCATGCAGGCAAAGGGCTTACTGGTCTACTTCTCTTTGTACTGAGGCCACTTCCACTATGAAAAGTGGAATCAGGGCGATTAGTGTCTATGGTTTTTAATGGATAAAGCGGCAAATGGAGATCCAAAATAAGTTGGTGAAGGCACAGGTGACGACCGCAGAGTAATCTGTTCATTCAGCAGATACAAAGCGAGCTCCGTGAAGTGCACAGCCCGGCTGGGGATGTGGTTGCGAACCCACTGTGGTTTCACACTTTCGTCACTTCATTTCTGTTTGCCAAATTACTGTTGCTATTTTCTTATTTTCCTCTTGGGAAATCCCATGTGTACAGCTTTCTCTGTGTGGTTTCCCCTGGGATGCTATGTGAGAACTTGCTGTTGTGGGCTCATGCCCCAAATGACAGGCAATTGGCAGAAGCCTAGGAGTTGCATCTGACATGATTGATAGCTGAGGAAGGAGGTCCTTAAGCCAAAGGTGTGCTGAGAGTGCTCCAGGAAGAGGTTAAGCTTCCTACATTGTCCAAAATAAGTGTCTGTCTCACCTCTTCCTTCCTTCCATCCATCCATCCATCCATCCATCCATCCATCCATCCATCTATCCATCCATCCATCCATCCACCCACCTATCCATCCATTCATCCATGAATGATGGAGTAATAGGTAAGGAGGTAGAATTTTGCCTCAGGTTGCTTAAGGTTGATTTCTGCTTCTATAACTCCTTAGCTACCAATCTTGGGAAAGTCACCCAGTCTTCCTGGATTTCAGTTTTCTTATCTGTGAAATGGGAATTATATTAATAGTTCCCATTTAATGCAGTTACGAGGATGTATGAAATGGATTGCTATGTGTAAAATGCATAAGACAACAACAGCACTTGGCACAGAAAAAAAAAAAAAGAAAAGAAAACCACAGAATGACCTCTGACTAGACTCTAAGCTCCAGGAGCACAGAGGTCATGCCCAGGTCATACAGCGAGTACCTAACACTATTCTTCAGATGAGGAAATGGGATGTATCAAGCCTTGGGTGCTGGTTGTCCTGCTTGACCTTTCTCCTCTGGGCCAAAACCACAGCTCAAGGATCTTTTCAGATTCGGACAACTCAGTGATAGTTCCCTGCTTTTATTATGAAAGACCCATTAAGGAGCAGTCCCAGACTGGCAGAGATACCTGTCCCCAGACACTCTCGGTCCTTGGGTTAGTGCAGCCAGGGACATGGCATAACCCAGTCAGGGAGAGTCTGCCACAAGCAGAGAAGAGATGCCCATGCTGTCTGGAATCCAGGATTCCCCAGCAGAGAACAGCTCCTGGCTGGTGGCTGCTGATGATCATGAAAACAAGTCGCATCTGGACGGCCAGGCAGGGAAAATCGTATTTAGTCCACAGCGGTAGCTTCCATGTTCGATGTGTCCAAGAGAATCTGAGAGCCTGGAGGTAGAATTAGGAAGCTGAATGGCTTGGGATTATTCCCAGAGCGATTGGTTGTGCTCCAGGGACAGGCTTGCTGCCCCGGCCCTCTTGCTGTGCATTGTCTCCTGCCTTTGTTGGGTTGAAAGGAAGAAGGACCCCTGGTTGGTTTCTGTGTCCCTGAAGCACCATGACTGTGCTCAGCTCTTTCTAGTAAATCCTAAGCCTGACCTGTGGCGCAAAACACAACCTGGGCTGTGGCTTTGGGAGCTTGTCCTCCCCAGACAGTGACTGAAGTCCTTAGAGCCAGCCAAGGGGGGAGGGGCAGTGGGGTGGGACAGCCCGAGCTTTGCCTTTACTGGTCTGGGTTTGAATCCCAGTTCTTGTACAGCTACCAGTTTGACCCCGAAGTGTTCCCATGCCCCTCTTTCCTCGACATACATTAACAGTACAAGATAACGGTTTCATTGTAACACTGTCGTGTGTGTGTGTTGTACACTTTAGTCACACTCAGCCCCCACCCCATTGCACTTCCGTGTCCTTCTGCTTCTCCCTCCTTGTCCCCTTTGTCTTCTCAAATAGTCTCCCTTTCACTTTCTTACTTTCATGGCTTTTTAAGGTGTGTGTGTGTGTGTGTGTGTGTGTGTGTGTGTGTGTGTGTGTGTGGTGTGTTGTTAAGGATATCAAGGGGTACATGTATGGAAGGGGATGAATCTGCTTGATTTGCACATGTAGAAGTCAGAGGTCAACATCAGACGTGTTCTTTTTTTCACTCACGCTGCCCGTTAGTTTTTTGAGACAGGGTCTCTCACTGAACCCAGAGCTTGCTGGTTTATCTACATAAATCCCTGGGAGCCACCTGTTTCCCCCCAGCACTAGGGTTACAGACACATGCAGAAGCATCAGGTATCATCATCATCATCATCATCATCATCATCATCATCAACGCAGGGATATGAACTCAAGTCCTTATGCTTGAAGCAGCAAGGCCTTTATCAGCTCTTCACGTATTTGTTTTTTCCACTCTAAATTTCATATATAAGATTTTGAAAACACATGATATTTGTCTGCCTGAGTCTGGCTTTTCTGCTCAACACAATGGTCTCCAGCTCCATCCATTTTTCTTCAAATGATATAATTTCATTGAATGTGTTTTTAAACCTTGAAGAACTCAAGGCCTTCACCTTGAGGTGACAAGGCCAGAGGTGTAACAGCCATTGCGAAGGGCCACTGCACAATCTGCCTCCCTTCTCCCCCACTCCGACTGCCCTCCAGCTCTGCCCTGCACCAGAGCTGCCTGGAACAAAGCAGCCCTCCCCAATCCTGCTGAATGAAAGATTGAATTTAGCTCGGGCCTCCGAGATGCTCACTGGAACCGAGGGAGTTCCTAACTTGGATGGGGGAAATTACATCTTTATTTGAAACTTAGCGTTCCTATCAATCATGGACACAGGCAGCAAAGCACTCCAGGGTTAGCTGCACCTGTGAATTTGCCCCTGATATGATCACAGGTTATTTCCATAAAATATTACAGTTGCCAAAACCATCTCCACCTGGCGTGCTTCAGATGACAGCTGTTGCCAGTTCTGCTGCTAGATCCTGGTGGCCGTGAGGGCATGGACAAGCGCGGGCCTCCAGTACCGTACCACAGAATCTCAAAAATAGTTTTGAAAACTGTATTCCAGCATAATTGGTTGCCTTTTGCAATTCTTCATATTTTCCCCCTACACATTTGAAGACATCATTTGCAAGTTGGTCACCAGGCTGCTCCAGGGAACCTTGGTACAAAAAGAAGTGAAGAAAATCCCCTGAAGTGAATAAAAAATGTGGGAGGTTGGGTTCCCATGTGTATTAGAGAATTAGAATAGTTCTCAACTGGGTGTGATTCCGCCATCCTTCATGGGTGGGGGTGGGGAGTATGCACTTGTCAATTCTGAAACAGTTTTTGGTTGTTGTAAGTGCGAGGTGGTATCCAGGTTGTCCAGTGGATAGAGGCCACTGGCATTCTAAGCTTTCTTCATGCCTAGGGAAGACCCCACAGCAAAGACTCTTTTTTGTTATTAATAAATTTTTAAAATTTATTTTACATACCAATCACAGTTCCCTTCCCTCCTCTCCTCCCGTTCCTCACCCCCACCTCCTTTCTATCCCCTCCTCCCAATCCACTCCTCAGAAAGGGTAAGGCCTCCCATGGGAGTCAACAGAGCGTGACATACCACATTTGAGGCAGTACTAAGCTCCTCCCCGCAAAGACTATTAAAAAACGTCCATAGTGCCGAGATTGAGAACCACTGGGCTAGCTGTTCAGTCAGTTTGGACACCTCTGCTTATTACATCTGCTGGGGAGAAAATGCCTACAACTTCCTTAAAAAAAAAAACAAACAAACAAAAACCATGATCACTGTTTCATTCAACACCTATTGCACATCCACCATGCATACCTGAATGTGGACTGAGCACCAGGACCACAGAGTGGGAGTATGCTGAAGCCAATCTGTGGCCGCAGGGCAATCGGACTTGACCTTGTGAACTTACATGCAAGGTGCTGCTGGGTGCCCGGCAGTGTGCTGGATGCTGGCTCCCATATCTTCCTCGAGTCTGGCCTTTGAGTCTCTCTCTCTCTCAAAGCACTGGCTGTAAACTCTAGCCCTGCCCTGATGGGACCTAGGGAAGACAGGGATGTTTACAACATGTCTTTCATAGGACCTCTTCGTCCTGGCAGATAGCCTAATGACTGTCAACCTGTGATCCTCTCGTAGGAGACTTGGTTCATTGGCGTATGTTGTTTCTCTTGACTGAACTGGGCCTCATTGGTACATTCCACAACAGCCCTTCTCTTCCAGAGCTCTGACAGTGAGGAGCGTTAGACTTGGGCGTGCCCATCAGGTGAGGCACACAGGAAGCAGCCCAGCAGAGTTCTGGAAATGCTGAAAGTGGTGGTCGTTACACATACTGCCCACATTACTCCGGTATCCATTGCTGACAAGCCCTAGAGAGAAGAGAGCAGCCCCTCTCATGGGGCCAATGGGAAGGGAGAATTGTGGGGGACGTACACACTCAGAGGGTGGGGTGCAGTGGTCAGAAAAATGAACCTGTGAGTCAAGGCTTTTACTGGGGTCCAGAGTGTTGTTCAAGTGGGTTCTCCATCAGATGATCTAACTGGTAATTTAGAGCAATCAGGCTCAAGTTCCAGGAGATTATGCCGTGATCTGCACAGTCCACGTGGGGCTCAGGGGCCAATAGAGCAACAGGTAGATCATATCTTGCTGTCCCTTAGGCAGGTGGTCAAGGGTGGGATCCAGATGGGTCACAGTGAAGAAAGGGAAAATTAGAGGAGTATGGTTGCATCAGGGCAGCTAAAGATCCTCCCGCTATGAGAAACTCAAACCTATATGCCAAATGGATGCTGAAGCTATGTGATGTAGTAGTGAACGCTCTTGGAGGTAGGTCGGATGGGTCAGCATGTGGTCTGTACCCTCATGGAACCCATATCTCAGGAAAGACAGGTGCTAAACAATGTATCATGACCCAGTAGAGATGCAAGGCTTCCTGAGAACACATAGCAGGGTACGTGTGTGTGTGTGTGTGTGTGTGTGTGTGTGTGTGTGTGTGTGTACCACTTAGTGTGAAGGTCAGGAGGGTCTCTTGGCGGCTGTAAACTAAAGGATGAGTGGAGCTGGTGAGAGCAAGCTACAAAGGAAGGATGTTTCTTTCAATCAGAGGAATGAACAAGTTACAGATGTCAGAGTGAGTGACAACACAGAGCATCACAGTATCCCAAAGGAGTCTGACTCCAGCCCGAGTATCCTTTAAGAGGTGGCAGAATGCAAAGCCTGGGAGAAAAGCAGGGGCAAGCTCATGAGGAACATGGGTGCCCTGAGTGGGACCAAGGGACGAACAGCTGAAGGGCTTTAGGCGAGAGTGGCAGTGTGGCTTTGTTTCTAGGAAAGGGAAGAGAGAATTATTCCCCCCCCCCACCTAGTGAGGTTGCCATGTGAACTACTGTGGAACCATGAGTTAGGTGGACGAGGTGAAGATAACCACAAGCAATTAAGCAAGATGAAGAATAAACCATGGGACTCTGACTTAGACCAAGAGGGGCCTAAGCAAGTGGATGAAACTGATTTCTGTGCGGTGTTCAGGGCGAAGGAAGATTGGGTTGGATTGAGAAATGATTGAGGTTGAAAAGATGGAGCTGTGTGGGTGAAGTTAGATTGTAAACAAGGCTGGGGGAGAGGGGAGGGTCCTTTATCTGCCAGTCACACACTAGGAAGGCACTGGGGGAGATGGGCTATAGACTGAGCATGGAAGAGTGAGTTAGACACAGCAGAGGGGGATACACCAGGCAAAGGAGCTAGAACTGTGAAGGCCTGAGAGGACCTGGGGAGTTCACGGGAAGGAATCTGTTTATGATGTATAGAAACACATGAGGCACTGTGAGAGGAGTTAAGCCGAGGCTGGCTCTCAGCATCTCTGATGCGGAGGAGTTCTTGGTCCTTTCTTCAGGGGTTATTGAAAAGCCAATGATGCTGCTGGGCCCAGCCTCTGCCATCTGCATTCAAGATGCCTTGCCAAGAAGCATCATAGAGATGGGCCAGTGGCCAGTGGTGTACCGGAGGTGTTTAGTGGTGTCCATGTGGCCAGTGGGACACCTTCGGTCATGATGATTTATCCAGCATCTGCCACCATCTCCTGCAATTCCTCTTCAGGCAGGTTCATTAATTGCAAGGCTTTGACAAATCCATATCACCAGCCCAGACTGCACTCCCAGACACCAGTTCACCAGCCTAATTGCCTTCTGGCCATCTCCGCCAGCATGTCCCACTGGTATCTCCAACTAAATTTGTCCAAAATTGACCTTATCAGTCAATAAATATTTACAGAATTGAATTGAATTTTCCTGCCAAATTTCTCAAAAGAGCTATCTCCTCAAAAATTATCATTATTTGTAGACAACACGGTTGTGTACCTAAAGCACCTAAGGGAATCAACCGAGAGAAATGTTAGAATTCAGAACCTGGTTGAATGTGAGGTGAATATGGTAAAAAAAAAAAAAAAAAAAAATCAATGGGTTTTCTTTCTGTGTATTGGTAATAACAGAGAAATTAGGAAGAATGTTATTTGCTAGAGCAACAAAAAGTATATTAATTTCCTGGGTATAACCATAACAAGATGGGGTAGGACTTACATAAAGATTGGTACAAATCTCCCCTCAAGGGTTGGCTTGTATCTATCGATCATTTATTGTGTTCCAAGTACTGTACTGAAAGGTTAGCAATGTAGCTGGTGTTACCTCATCTGTCTGTCCAGCCATCACAGAAGTGTATTTTCATTTTATTTATTTATTTAAGTGTTATTTATTAAGGTTTGTCTGTGCATCCATGCATGTACATGTGTCACAGTGCATGTGGAGATCAGAGGTCAACCTTTGGGAGTCAGTTCTCTCCTTCTTCCACCATGACTTCCGAGGATCAAATTCTGGTCGCCAGGTTTGCATACAAGCCCTTTTGTCTGCTGAGCCATCTCACCACCTCACAGTGTTCATTTTTAAAGAGCTGAAACTAAGCCTTAAAGAGTTTACATAAATAGCCCATATGCTATTAAGTGGCAAACATGACATTTAAATCCAAGGCTTTTGCTCCTAAATTCTATCCCTGTTACCTGTTCATTAAGCCATCTCCCAAATGACCCATATAGTCCAGTGAAGTTGGTGGGTATTTTCTGAAGGTTATAATAAGATTCATTCATCTCACTCCACCATCTACTGAAAAGCTATGTGCTGAGTTTCCTCTGCAGTCTGTTATTGGATTGCGTACTAGAGAGACAATCTGAATACAGTATCCAGGAGCCTCCTGATGAAGACAGCCACATACACATGCCATTATATCACCTTTGGTGGAAGCAAGAGTGTTCAGAATGAGTGATGAACGGGCAACAGGGTACTTGAGGATGCCTTGAGAATTCTGAGCAGGCTTCTGGAGGAGGTAATGAAGCTTTAAGTGCCTGCAGTTAGAGGAATAGTCCGTGTGCAGAGCTGGGTGGGCAATTAGCGTTCATTCATTCATTCAGCCCCTATGAGCATCTGCTAAGGGCCAGGTGCAGGCTTGGGGGGCCAGATAAACTGTAGAGACTAAATAGGGCCCTGCTGTCATGGAGGGGGCACTTTTGGAGGCTGAGTGGCCATGCAGATTGTTACAATACACAAGTCAGAGGTACTTGTGCTGGAATCATGGGTGTAGAAGAGTGAGGCCTAGACTTTATTCATGGTGACCTCTGAAGGTGTGACACCTGCTAGAACTCCCGAGAGAAATGAAAGTGTGAGTCAGACCTGCTACTGAAGCAAGAGGTTTGTGGGTCAAGGGGACAGAACTTGCCAGGGACATGAGGAGGGCGTGTGATGGGCTGTGAGTGCGTCCTTGATGCACAGCAGCATGCTATAGGCTGGTGGTCAGGAGAGAGGAGAAGAGGAAGCAGGCAGTAGGTACCTTAGGCTCTGGGGGCCAGGGAAGGACTTTGTCTTTTTTTTTTTTTTCTTTTTTTTTTTTTTTTTTTCTGATGACTGGAATGAGCAGCTAGCAAACAGATTCCTGGTTAAGCGTCTTTGTCATTGTAAATAAAGGAAGACGGTTCCTGAGAATGAGAGAGATAAGTGTGGCCGCTCATAAGAGCTGAGTGTTCTAATCTGTGTGAGGAATCTGAGCAAAAGCAAAGACCCACAACCAGGCGGAAAACAATACCCGCAACAAACACGACAGGAGATGAGAAGCTTGATTCTATAGAGCAAGTGCAAACTGACAGGAAAGAGCGAAGCCTGATGCAGGAGCAGAGTGTGAAAAATGTAGAGCACTTCCATGTCAAATGTAATAAGATTAAAAGGCACATGGGATGCGGAGAGGATTTACGTGTAATATACATGCTATATAAATATGTAAATCACTAGAAAAATTATAATGAAAAATGAGCCAAGGATTTCATCAGATAGGTAACTCCCAAGGGGAAGAATTAAAATGATTAAGAAAAGGTGAAGTGTTATATAATGGTGTGTGTCTACAATACCAATTAAGGCAGGGGAATCTTGAGTTCCAAGCCAGCCTGGGCTACAGAGGGAGACTCAGTCTCCCTAAAATAAAAAAGAATGAGAAGTAATGGAGGAGGAGGAAAGGGAGAGAGGGAGGAGAAAGGAGGGAAAAGAAAAGGAGAGAAGGATGGGAGAGATAACTTCGTGGATAAGAACACTTGTAACTTAAGTTCAAGTCCATTGCATTCATGTAAAAAACCAGGCATGGTTATACACGAGTCCCTAACTCCAGCACCATGGAAGGTAGAGATAGGAGCATTGGGGCTTGCTGGCCACAGGCTTAGCTCCAGGTTCAGGGAGAGACCCTGCCTCAAATGAATGAGGTGGAGAATGGAAAGCAGATTGCTGATGTCCTCATCTGACCTCCACACATTTGTTCATGGGCGTGTCCAATTGTGTACAAACATCATAAAAATCCCCCCCCCCACACACACACATGCAGGTGTAGACATTCAAAGGAAAAAAAAATGGATATAGATTCTGAGTCAATCAAACTGGCGAACCTCAGTAAGACAATTCACAATCTTGGTGAAGAAGCCTTGAGACAGGCATTTGTAGACATGGCTGTGAGAATGTTAATTGGCACACACATTCTAAAAGATATTTTGGCAATCCAGACTCAAAGCCTCAGGGATGTTTATCCTCTTTGACACAGTAACCTGAATGTTTGAAGGTTTGTCATCGAGAAATCATGTAAAAGCAAATAAATTAAAAAACTTCCTATCCAGTTCTCTGGCGTTACTCGTGAGTCTTGGCTTTCTAGGGTAACTGTATTAGCCAGAGCCCCAGGGTGTAGAGGACCATTGTGGTTACTGGAAGAGAGAAGATGCAAGGGGCCCTCATGGTTTTTCCATCCCCACACCCAGAAATGAAAGGGCACCTGGCCATGTGAGCCCAGGCTTCCACTTCATCAGCATCTCTGGCTGCAGCAGGTGTACTGGGTTTTAACTTTCTCAACTCACTGACGTCTGTTTGATTTCAGGGAAACTTCCAAATGAACCCCACTTTCATCCCTTTCTAACTGTGTCCAACAGTGCCCGCTGCAGAAGTCAGTCAGCCTGTATTTACAGTAGCCCAGCAGACAGCAAAGCTGGGTGCAGTGACTGCATAAATGGACGTTCATTCTGGGCCCCTGGCCATGGAAGCCCATTTTCCACTGCACCGACTGGCATCCTGTCGCCAGCCCTTGCTCTGGTCCAGGTCGTATTTATAAATGGGATTTAAAAAAAAAGAAAAGATCCAGAAGCAATTTAGATGGTTGACAATAGAATGCTTGAGTAAATTCTAGGATAACCATACACTGGGACGTTGGGCATCCTCTTAAAATGCAGTTTATGAGCAGTTTCGGTATCTTGGGGGGGAAAAAAACTCATGTTGTGTTTACTGAATTGTTACAAAAGAAAACCAAGAAATGACCCAAATGACCATACACAGAGGAATGGCTGAATACATTGAGATACATCTATGCCAGGCAATATTATACATTTATTTAAAAAATAAGTTAGATCTGTAGCTACTGACCCGAAAGATGTCCCCAATGTATTGTTAAGTTGGGAAGCAAGTTGCAGAGAAATGAGCTAACCCACAATCTCATTTTAAAAACAAAATCATAAAAATTTCTCCCAGAATGTGTCCATATGCTTGCATGAGAGAGGAGGAGGCGCAGAGGCTCAGGGCAGGGGTGGGGGGGGGGTGGGGGGCCACCATCCTGGATGCTGATCTGGGTAACTGGTCGGTGCTTAAGAGAGGGAATACAGGGTGTCTTTCTAGCTCAGTCTGTACAGCACGAGAGGCCTAAAGAAATGAGGCTGTAAACACACTTATTTATAACTGAGTTTCTGTGTGTATTATAAGTAGACACTGCCTTTTGTAATCTAAGGTTAAAGAATAATTTACTACAGAGTCCAAAGGATATGTATGGTATTTTCTAAATAATTTTAACTGTGCATGGACGAATCTAGAAAATGAAAATATTAATAACCATTGCCTCTGAAAGGAATGTGAGATTAAAATCATTTCATCCTTTTAAACCTTGCCTGTATTTTTCAAGTGCTCTACAAAGAGCAAAATATATGTTATTATTTCACATACGGTGGCCTTGCACCCTCTCGCCAGCCAGGCCTGCCTCTGCCTGGAACAGCCCAGCCCCCTGCTCACCCTGCTCAGCCCTTCCAGCTCACCTTTGCTGTAATTGGTGTATCTTCACCGTAAATGCTGATTGAATTCCGGGCACTAGGGATGTGCCAGGGCCAGTACTGAGCTCTCAAGCTACAGGATCTTACTTCTAGAGGGACCATTTAGATATCAAACTGAGTGACCTCGTCCAAGACCCTCATCATAGTCTCTTGGTGACACCCTCCACTTTCTGTCCGCTTCTCTAAGAGCTGCCCTCTGGGTCTCCTCCTCCATTGTCTCTGTCTTTTGACTCTGTCTCTTTCACCCTTCTTTTCTCCTTACATGGATCACATCAGAAGTGTTCTCAGGGTCCATGTTCTCAGCCCCTCCACTTCTCTTTATAGTAGGAAAGATGATTGCTAGATTCCAAGTCAGTGTCTCCAGGCTTGGGCAGGTCTGAGCTGGGGCAGCCATCCCGGTAGTGAGCATGGTGGCTATGCTGGTATCAGGGGTTGTACTAGACATGAACAAAGTCAGATCTGAAGCTGAAACCTCTGAGGGGTCTATACGTCAGGAACCCTGTATGTACTCCTAAAGGAGTACTGTTAAAACCCTGCTCCCCTGGATGGTTGGAGGCTCTATCTAGTCCACGACCTCGGCCCCATGGCCGATCATAGGGTTAGCCTAGAGGAACGGACCAATCAGTGACTAAAAAGAGTAGTGACATCACCGGCTTGCACCAGACTTTCAAGGTCCAGAGATGAAGCAGTCTCAGTGCCTGTGGCAGAAAGGGGGTACTCAGGGAGGGGCACTTGTCCCTTTGGAAAGCTGTAAAACGGAAGCTTTACTTCATTTTTTTTTTTTTGATTGGGTGTCTGTCTTCATTTGTGAACTTGTTTATTATACCCTGTCCAGGTTCACATATGGTGTTTGTTCTGTTTGCTGTTATTAGTCATCAGTACTTACTCTTTCCTATTGAAGGCATTACACTTCAACCCAATGTTTGCATGCCTTTTGATTTGGCTATTTTACACAACACACACTCTCTCTCCTCTGCCTTTCTCTCTCACACACTCACATACATGCTCACACATACACATTTACACACACACTACACATGCACACTCACACACACTGATACATACTCACACTCACACACACATATACACTCACTTTTATATAAAATTGTTAATCTTAACAGTATCTTCCAGGAAAGTAGAAAACAACATAACATGGCTTTTGTTTTGTTTTTTAACACTTTGCTAACCCTTTCACTTTGATATGTCTTCTGAATTTGGAAGATAATTCTTTCCTAAAATAGTTAATTATTTTGTTCTACAAAAATATTTTTTCTGTTTTCATTGATTAAAAAAATGTCTCCTCAGCCGGGCGGTGGTGGCGTACACCTTTAATCCCAGCACTCGGGAGGCAGAGCCAGGTGGATCTCTGTGAGTTCCAGGCCAGCCTGGTCTACAGAGTGAGTTCCAGGACAGGCTCCAAAGCTACACAGAGAAACCCTGTCTCGAAAAACCAAAAAAAAAAAAAAAAAAAAAAAAAAAGGTCTCCTTATCTCAGTTTTTGTGTGTATTAACTGTATCTGTTCACTGAGGTCCCTCTCCCCCACAGATATTCCACATGTCATTCATGATATGATTTGAAATTCTTTATTATGAGAGTACTAATTTTTGTACCCTTTAAAAGACAATACATTGTCCAAATAACCTATTTTTCCAGTTAAATTTAGGTATCATTTCCCCAGAGTTAAAACAAGCCCTTGGGCCTTTGATGAGCATTGTATCAGGCGGATAAATTAACTTTCCAATAACTCTTTGAGAGGTTAATATTATAAATTAACCTTTCAGCGGTTAGACTTTTCCACTCAAGACTACATCATTTCTCTCCAATTATTCTGAATTTTTAAAAATCCCTCTGTAAAATTTCTTTCCATAAAGTGCTTACACTTTCTTTCTCTCCCTCCCTCCCCCATCTCCCTCCATTTCTTCCTCCCTCCCTTCCTGTATCCATTCCTCACTTCGACCTGCTCTCCCTCTCTCTGTCCCTCTCTCCCTCTCTCTCTTTGTGTTATGACATTGAGAGTAGAACCTGGGGCTTCACTCACCCTGGGTGAGCTCGGTATCATGAGCTACACCCCTGAATCTGCCTCCATATTTCTCCCTGAGTTGATTTCTGTGTACACCCCGCACCCTGTAGCTGCCGTGGAAGGAACTTCAGCCTCCTGCTTTCAACTGTGACTGACATACGGATCTTGTTGACTTTGGTATAGTTTTCACGGGGTTACTTGGCTGAAATTTCTTCTTAGTTCGAATAGCTTTGTAATCGATTCTTCTGGACTTCCTAGGCATCTTAACATACCATCTGGCAGCCGTCTCTCTGCATCCCCCTTTCTCATTTGTTTCTCTGGGGTTGCACGCTGAGCTCTTGCAGTCAGGCACGTGGTCCTAGGGAGGATGCTGACATCTCTGTCACATTTTTGATGCCTGTCAGATGCTCCACCTAAAGTGCAATGCAAAGTGCTGCTGAATGGGAAGGCAGTGTTCTGCCTTGTTCTGAATGCTTATTTTAATCAGAGTTACATGTCTAATTTTATTAAATGCCTCTTTAGCATTTATTCAGAAGCCCTTAACTTTTCCCCCATTAATGGAATACTTTGTATTAAGAGATTTCTTAATATTAAGGTCATTTTAGAGATTAAGTGTCCTTTGTCAGTTAATCCCCAAAGTGGTTTTAAAAAATTGGTGTTGAATCAACTTATCAACACCATCATAAAGGAAGTGTCCTGCCTATGCGAAGTCCCAACACTGAGTGGTGGTAGCTGAGGCCCCATTCTTTAACTCCCCTCTGCTGATTCTGCCACTACAGGTGAAGATATTAATAGAGTCCACCACACATGGCTGTTGTGAATGTTAAGTCACTAAAGGCAGAGATCTTAGAGTTGTCTAGACAAACACTGTCTGAACACAAAGGCCCTACTGTGAGCTGATTGAGAACTGACTGTGTGCCTGCCTGCTACCGAGACTGCAGGATTTAAAGATTTCGGCCCACGTGCTTCCTGCTCTGATGCTTACGGCATGCATGTGGAAGCGTGGAAATGTGCCGCGACGCTGGCAGACAGAGGGAAGGTGGCATGGCCTCAGCACATGGCTGGGTCCTGTGGCCGTGTAGTGAGAACATGTAGATCCACGGGACTGAGGAAGGCGGGGCTTTGGCTGGAAAGCTGGAGTGTAGGAAAGGAGAGATTTGAAAATGTCAAACCCCGTGGAGGACCTCCCCGCTCACTGTGGACATTGATCTTCTTTCCTTGTTGAAAAGCAGTAAGGAGCCACTGGATGGATGTTGGAGGCAGTGATGATGGAGATAACTCGGTCCAGGTTGAACAGATGCCTCTGAACGAGAAGGAAAGAGATTGGTCCTTACTAGAGTACATGAATGAGTAGTTGGGAGTCTAAGGAAGAGTTTGTTAAGGGGTATGGGGGTGGGAGTGAGATAGACAGAGGCACTGACCATGGGCTGAAGAGAGGAAGGTGTCACATCCTGTCTTATTTAGACAATCGTAATGGGGATACCATCCCATCTCCTAAGTGAAGGTGCAGCAGGCAGGGGAAGAGCGGGTGTGCGTCCCAAAGCAGTTGTCAGGCCTGGGGTCCAGGAATTGCAACTGGCTTGCACTGTGCAGTTTTATGTCATCGGTGCATGAATGGGATGTCTTCTGGGCTAGACAGAGACAAGAGGCTCCATCATGGAGCCTGGAAAGGAAGCCAAACATTCAGAGGAGAGCAAGAGGGTACAGTGGTATGGAAGGAACACACAGAATGGCTATTTCTAGAGAGGTCCTCCCCTAGTACTGGAAAACCAGGTAGAAATGCCACCTCTCCACCCCCTCCACCCCTCCCTCCCGTTTACTGTCCATTGGGAGCTCTGTTTGATCCAGATCTATGGCGGGCAAGCACAGAGTGAAGCCTGAGCCTCAGCAGTAGTGTGAGGGGCTCAGACAGATCAGTTAGCAGGAAGATAGGCTGCATGCATATCCTCAGCCCATCTTCTCTGCAACCTGGCTGTATCTGCTCTCCTGCAGACGTGTAGGACAGTAAGGCAGACCTGCTGGGCATGGGAAAGGATGAGGAAATAGACGGTGATTCCAACTGGCTATGGGCAGGAGGAGAGGGACAGGCTGCGGGAGGAGTGGCCTGGAGTTTGTTTATGAATGACAGAGTTGGAGCACATTTCACATTGGAGGCCCCCCGGTGGAGAAGGGACAACAGGACGGATGTGTGCAAGAAATGTCCTTAAAGGGCCAGGAAGTGTGCAATTCCAGTGGTCCCATTTAGGCGGAGGAGGAAGGATGGCAGCGTACGGCAGACGCATTGGCGGCTTGTATTTTCTAGGGAGGGTGGGGGTGAGGCCATCAGCTGAGGACAGGGAAGCTTTGGGCCACAGAGGAGGTTGGAGATGGTCCCCTGGACTTGGGTGCAAGGTCTAGGATGCAGCCTGGTTGTGGTTGTGCCTGTTAAAACTAAGTATGAGCATTAGTTTTCAGCTAATTGAGCTGCCCCAGGGCTTCAGTATAACTGCTACCCATCTTCTCTCCCTGGCTGTCAAGCCCAGGGCTGCCTATAGGAAGCGTTCAGGAAAGTGATTGATGGTTCTTTGACACAGTACTTCCACCTCTTGGAAACTCTGGCCACACTTAACCGCTTCCTCTCTCTCTTCCAGGCCAGAACTGCACGTTCCAACTGCAAGGTCCCAATGGAACGGTGGAGAGTCCAGGGTTCCCTTATGGCTACCCCAATTATGCCAACTGCACATGGACCATCACCGCGGAGGACCAGCACAGGATCCAGCTCGTTTTCCAGTCCTTTGCCCTGGAAGAGGACTTTGATGTCCTGTCAGTGTTTGATGGCCCACCCCAGGCAGAGAACCTTCGAACAAGGTACCATCCTCCCGACTCCCTGGTGCAAACAGCTGGGCCCTGAGCCAAGCTTGGAGAAAAGAGGACGACCTCTGCTTTACTATTTTTCTATTAGCATATAGCAATTACAAATAATAATGTATATATTTTGAGCATTCTGCGTATAACCGCTCTTTTGCCCCTCTCCTGTGCCCACTGACCCCTTTACGTCTTCCAGTTAGTCCCTCTTCTACTTTCATATCTCTCGTGATCTTTTGACATGTGTATGAACCAGAGACTTAAATTAGGGTTACTTACCCGGGTGTGGGCGAGGCCTTATTTACAGAAGCATGGACACCTTACCAGTGCCCACACCACTGAAGAAAATGCATCTTTCTCACTTCCAGCCATCATTAACTGCCTAAAAGTCCTCAGGAAGGGGCGGGGCCCCATGAGCCCCTCCCATCTCTGCAAGTCTCCTGCAGGGCACTGACTTCCTTTTTGTGGGGCCCTCCTGCAATACCTCTGCGTGCTGTTGTGTTGTTGTTGTTGTTGTTATAAGGATATCTCAAACTTGTAATTCTCCTGCCTCCGTCTCCTGAGTGCTGGGGTCATAGGCAGGCACTACCATGCCTAGCTTCTCTGCTTTCTTTAAGGCTCCCCATTACTTTGAAGAATCTGACAGAAGAGGCCATGTCAGACGCCTGGGAAGACTGGGCAGAAAACAGAAGGCATGGTAGAGACATTCCAGTCTTTTCACTGACATTGATATTGCCAGCACAAGTATATCTGTGTCTTTTTGTCTGTCTGTCTGTCTGCCTGCCTGCCTGTCTGTCTGTCTGATAGATCCTCCTCACACGGACAAATGCTTATATTTTCACCTGGCCCTGAGTCCTGTGGGGCTGAAGGTTGTGAGTGATGGGTGGAGCTGCGCCATGCACCATGGGTCTGGAACCATGGATACTAGATAAAATTGATCTTGCATTTGGTACCTTGATTGTGGGAATAGAGCTGAGACTCTGGGATGGCTGTCATCCTCTCTAACGCTATCACGTGGGGTGGAAACTAAAGCCACAGAGAGGCCGAGATGGTTGACAGTTGTGCCATGGAGTTGCCTCCTAAGACAAGGAGGTTACAGAGGAAGAGGAGGAGGAGGAAGAGGAGGAGGAGGAGGAGGAGGAGGAGGAGGAGGAGGAGGAGGAGGAGATGAGATGGATTTAATCACCCTCTATAGGAACGGCAGACTTCTGGGCAGAAAGCTTCAGTACAAGCTTCTGTTTCATTGGCCTGGAGGCCTGTCACTCTCCATCACAAGCCCTGGCTCTGCCTTCTCACTTAGGCTTTCAAACTTCTGTGGGAGCTGAAGGGTTAATGGTTTAACCAGCCAAGTCGTGTGTGTGTGTGTGTGTGTGTGTGTGTGTGTGTGTGTGTGTGTGTGGTCGGGAGGTCTGGGATGAGCGTGCCTGTCGCCTGTCTCAGGCTTACCCTCCAAGCTGACTTGAGGATGTTTCTAGAATATGTCATACCTCATGTGCAGGGCAGTCCTCCAGCCAGTGAATCTGGGAAGGCTGCTGCAGAGGTAAGGTAGTTTCTTCAAGTATGACAGGGCTTATCCATCTTGCCGTGATATTGCACAGGGTGTGGTGGACAGGCAATGTTTAGCGAAACCTTGTGATCGGGACTAAAGTCCTCTTCCATTCATTCAACAAATATTCTGTGAATATCTGTTTTGTGCTAGTGCTGACCTGAGAGACAGGGAACATAACAGTCAGCGGAGCAAAGCCTCTGTCACCATGGAGTTCACATGCTAATGTGGAGCCTGGCATGGGTTATCTCCTCAGTGGGTGCTGGGCAGGAGAAGAAGCATGAGGGAGGCAGGGAGCAGGTACCGAAAGGGAAGTGGGCATCTAGGTGAAGTTTCCAGGCCACAGGCACAGGTGGTATTGAGGCCTCTGGGAGGGTGTTCCTTTGGAGCACAGCCAGCCCACACCGCTCCGGTTACCTGGCTCTAGTCGTCCTTTGGTAAGTTACTTCTATGTGGTACCCCCAGCTTGCCATGTTGGTGATGTTCACTTCAGAAGCAGCCAGAGTCTTGCAGCATCAGCTAGGAGGAAAGATCTCACTGCCTCTGAGCTCCCTTGGTAGCATGGGAGCTCACGCTAGGAGGAGAAATGAACCCAGGTAACGTGGCCGTGTGCCACCCTGGGAGGGGTGGGGTGGGGACTCTCAGGTCTTTCTGGGTCTTCTTCACGTTAGGGCTTCCTGGTTTTCTTATTCATGAATCAGTTGTCTTTGTGTGTGTTGGAGAAATCGGTCGTTGTCACATAAGGGCCCAGGATTGTGTGCATCTGCCTTCATGGCGCCTGGGCCTGCCTCTGCTTCTCCGTGGGCTCCCATGTCCTTTCCAACCCCTCAGTCTTGACAAGCATTTTCCTGTTTTATTGGTCTTTAAAAACCTCCAGTGCTGGGACTATCAATTTTATTCTTTCTCCATTATCTAACATATTGATTTCTGCTTTTATCTTTATCCATTCCTTTCTTCCACTTACCTTAGGCTGGCGTTGCTCTTTGAGGGTTTCATGAATTGAATTAGTCCCATTATTTCTTGTTTGATAATAAAAGCATTAAGAAGCATTTTTCCCCTAAGTGCAACTTTGACCAGATCCTGTAAATTTTGATGGGTAGCTCTTATTTCTGAAAGAGTTTCTAATTGCAGTTCTGTTCTTTCCTTGACTCTAGAGGCCTTTCCTCGAATTTTCAAGTATTATTTGTTTATTCTCTTAAAACTGATGATCTAGTTTTATTGCATTATGATTGGATTATGCCTTTCAACTTTAGGGGATTGTTGATCCCCCCTTCCTTTTAAGACCATCTTTTATAAATGTTCTATGAGTATTGGAAAAATCAAATATTCTATATTGAAGGATGAAAATTCATGTTATTAATCCTGTGGGGTTTTTCTAATTTCCTATTTATTGTTTAATTGATATTCATCAAGGTAAGCAATGGACTGCTCTCAGGCTTGCATTGTTCTTGTCTGTTGTTATTAATGCTATTTATAAGTTTTAGCTTTATGTGTTTTGATGCATATTTTTATTTTTACATTTGTGTGTGTGTGTGTGTGTGTGTGTACAGGCATGCATGTGTGCTTGCATGCATATTAGGTGAGTGTGGGTGCCCTTGGAGGCCAGATCTCTTGGAGTTGGAGTGATAGGCACATGTGAGTTGCCTAACATGGGTGCTGAGAACTGAACTTGGTCCTCTGCAAGATCGATATGGTCTTAGCCACTGAGCCATCTCCCCAGTTCCTGATAAATTTTTTATTTTCTCAATATAAAAGCTATGTTCCTTATTTTATGATTTCTTTTGCCTTTAATTTTACTTAAATATGAATATTGCCACCATTTTTTTTCCTTTTAGGACTGTGTTTATTGGGGCAATCTTTGCCAGCTCCTCTGTTTTAATATATCTATGGCATTGTTTTAGGGATAGCTCTTATCCCTTAAGCATTACCAGGTTTTTTAAGAGTTCCTAGCAGGATCTGTGTTCTTTAGCAGCAGAAGTTTCATCCACTCACCTTCTGGGGTGTAATTGACGGGCTTACTCATCTCTGATGTTTAATGCTGTCTATTTTTAAGCTTCCTTGCTGTCTCTTCTTTTTTCCCTGTCTTCAAGTACAAGGTTTCTTTACTTTTCCCCATGCTTTTCACTCCGCTCATGGTTAAAGTGACTTCCTCGAAGCATATTTTAAGCTGCATCTCTCTGTCAACATCCTGCTAACCTTTCCCTTAATGGAGTCTGGCTGGCTGGGAGGGTGTCGTCTAGAGGAAGTTCCTGAGTGCTGTAGGGCGTGGGGACTGAGGTCTAGTCCAGAGTTGATGTATTTCTTTCATGCCCCGGGTCACTTCCATGAGGACCGTGAGATCAGGTGGAGTGGAGTCTCATTGTTGCCTCAATGTTCCATCTTGAAAGGAATGACTCACAGGCTTTTGCTCTTTTGATGCCATTGTGAATAGAATCAATTTTTCTGATTTTAGTTTTGCTAATCCATAGGAATGCAGTTGACTTCGCCGTATTGATCTGTGCTCTGTAACCTTCCTGAATTCTCTATTGCTCCACACAGTTCTGTGCACATCTCTGAGTGAGAACAATTTGACTACTGCCTTTTCAGTTTGGACAGTCTTTCTGTTTTGCCTGGAAGCATTGGCCAGAAGCCCCAGGACAACACTGTGAAGTGGTGAGGGTGGCATCCTCGTCCTTGTCTGGGGGGCAGGGGGACAGTACGTAGTTTCCCACCATGAAATATGTCCGCTGTATTTCCATTGCAGATACCCTTCAGACAAAAGTGTTCAAGCCGAGGACTTTGGCATAATCTGGACAGTATATGAGAAATACATGGGAAGGGGTATGCTCAGGAGACTGCCAGGCCAGGCCTAGAACTGTGGTAGCCTGGACCAGAACAATGGAGAGAGGAGATGGGATGGACTTTTATGTTATGAGGAATAGTTGTCCCAAGGGTCACTACTAGCTTTCTGGGAACTTGGAGGGAATAAAAGAGAGTAAGCAGAAGATGACTCAGCAGTGTCTAGCTCAGGGACAGAAAGCAGGTCGCATGAGCCTGTAGTAAATTCCAGTCCATGGGAAAATGTGCATTGCGTACATGCATGTTACATATACATGCATATCTTATATCATGGATATGTATATAATGTGTATACATGCATTGTACAGTGAGCATGCATTTGAGGTGTACGGTATAGGACACGTACATCTAATAAATCTGTGTGATGTGATGTGTGAAATGTGGGTACAGAACAATGTGTCCTACCATCTGGCCAGGACTTGGCTGGCCAGCATTTTTGTGCACTGATGTTTTTCTTCACTCCTCGAGTAGAACAGGTGAGTCATCTCTTGCAGCATTATCCTGGGAGACGCTCACAGTAAGATGGGCCTAGATTTTATACTGTTTGTGTGTGAGTGTGTGTACATGCATAAGCACACATACACACATGCTTACATGTTTATATTACAGTGCTAGGGACTGAACCCAGGGCCTCACACATGCTAAACAAGCACTCTGCCCCACCCTCTGAGTCCCATTTCCAGCCCCAATCTCTGTTTTTATTAAAGGTATGATGTCATGCAAGTCTGACTTCTCTGAGTCTTATCTGTGAAGTGGAGGTGACTGTCTCACCTCCCAGGGTTGTTCTGTGTGAACCTTCTGTTGCAGATCCCTACATGCTCCAGAAATGTTGTTTGCATCCTTGCTGCCCTTCAGAGCTGGGGCCTAAGAACTCAGCCATTTTTCTGAAAGTCTTTGGGTCTGTCCTGACACTTCATCTGTGCCTTCCCATGAGACTTCTCCATCAGGGAGTTGCAGGCACTGTAGAAAGACACGGAGAAAAGCACTGTGCTCAGGGAAGTTGATCGTTGTGCATACATCAAGGTGTGTGATGGGTGTTATGCAATGCAGCAAGTTTATGCATGCAACATATATATATACAGATCATAGAGCATGCAGAGGTATGCCATGTGTACATATGTAAAGAAACATTTGATGTGTGAGGTGTGTTACATGTATGTCTAATGTATATGTGTATGATGTGTGTATGAAATGTGTGTGCAGGGTATCCTGTGTGTGTTCTGTATGCATGCAATGTATCAGTGTGTTCTGGATCCCATAATGCTCCTCTTTCCCTTCCCTTCGCATGCTGATGGTAGAGGAGAAACACCAAGAGGCCTGCGGCAGGTTTCTCTCCACCTGCATCGCTTGCCGCTCTCTGTTTACTGCCTGCACCTTAGCAGGCACTATGCGGTGACTGCTTTCCCTGCATTTCTAATACACCCTTCCCTTCTCCGCATTCCTCCAACACCCTGATCAATAGTCACCTGCCAACCCTTCAAACCCACCTTTCTGCAGTTGCTCACTCCTGGGGTGGGTTATGAGCTGCGGTTTAACCCCCAGTTGGAATATACGCGCCTTGAGGCAGAGTCAAGCCTCTCACTGGATTCTGCTGTGTGCTCTCACCCTGCAAGTGGACGGTATGTAAGTGCTCCAGGTCCTTCCTTGTGAGGCCCTGGCAGGCTGCTTCCACGCTACCCTCAGTGCCCCCATCTATAAAATGGGCCTATCATATCTATCTTAATTTCTCCATGGTTGGCAATGAGAATTAAATAAAACCATGTGTGTACATTGTCTTGAATTGTACTCGATATAGGTAAAAGTAATATTTACAGAAAAACCTAGAAAATGCAAGTGTAAATTTCCAAGTTGTAAGAAAGAGCAGTGGCTCTTGACTGGAGGCAATCTAGATGTTCACAGGACCTCGACAATGCTTGGAAGTTTTTTTTTTTTGTTTTTTTTGTTTTGTTTTTTGTTTTGTGTGTGTGTGTGTGTGTGTGTAAATGTGGCAGTACCCGGGATTAAACCTAGGGCCTCAGGCATGTGAGGCAAGCACTCTACCACTGTGCTCCAGTCCTGGCCCTCCTAGATGTTTTTGATTTCGTGTCTGCAGGATGCCAGTGGCAGCTGGCAGGTTGAGGCTAAGGATGCTCCTACAGATCTCATGATGGGTGCTTGTGCCCAGTAAAGAACTCTGATTCCCAATGCAGTACCTCTGCAGCTAAGACACCCTGGGGACACTTGAACGTTCAAGGACCTCAGCTTCAGAATCACTTGTGTTCAGGCTTCTTTATCTGTCTGTGACCTTGGGCAACCAAAATCAATCCATCTGAGCCTCAGTTTCCTCCTCTGCAAAATGGAGCTTTCTCAATGACACCACACTGGCAGCCACACCTGGCATTGCTGACAGAGAGGCGCCAGTAGGCACCGTGAGCCGAGCGCAGCTTGTGCTCTATGAAGACACCATTCATCTCCCCACGCCTGCCTCTCTCCAGCAGGAGTTCAGAGCATCTCCTTGCAAGATCTCACATTTCATCTAGTGCTATTCACAAGCAGCCACATCCTGGGGTGCCAGAAGGCAGCGTCTGGCTGCTTGAAATTAAATTTACAATAGAAGCTGATCAGATTCTTCTCATAATGGATCAGGGTGGGAGAATGGGGTAGGGAATGGTCCTGAAGGCTGGGGAGCCTGTAGGAGTTTGGAAATTAGCAAGAAAAGAACAAAGTGCCTTCCAGATAATGCAGTGTCAGCCCTGCCTGGATGAATTACTGAAACAATCCCCACGTCTCTGCTTTTGTACAATTAGATGGCCTTTCAGAGCTGGCAAACATCCCATTGAACTGCAGTTTAATGTGGAATGAAGTTTGCTAATGGAGCACAAGCCAACATAATCTATGGAGGCTGTGCTAATAAACTGCATCTCTGTGAGGCGGAGGGTTTATAGGGCGCTGGTGATGACAGCCCCAGTTAAGCACAGCTAAGCATCCCTTAATTTAGACATTTGGGCTCCCGTTATGGGAAGTGCTACGGCTTGCTTGCTCAGTTACTGGCAGTAGACGGTCTGTCATCCGCCTAAGGTGGAATGGAGTCGCAGTCATTTGGAGCTGGTTTCAGATCTCACTCAACTGGCGTTAGACACCTGTTTGGAAGTTGTAATGATCCACAAATTTGCCAGATTTACTGTCTCCTTAGGAATATGAATCGCAGCAGATGCGCCCCCATAGGTCCTTCCCAATGGATTCCATAATGTGCTTTGCACATCAACAGGGCTGTCCTTGGCAGGTCCTCTCCCTGGAGTCCTTCGGGAATGTGGTTTTTGTGGACAGGAGGTGGCTGAGAGGACCCCTGGGGATGAGGAAGAAATATTGTGGTAGGAGTGAGAGAGAGAGAGAGAGGACACTAGGAAAGGACAAGAAGTTCCGCAACACAGAAAAGCCATTGTGTGCCTGCCACTGTGCCAGACACATTGGGTGATTCATTCACTGTCAGGATTTGATGTTTATTGGATGCCTACCAGGAGTGCCAGGTGTTGGAGACATAACAGTTAACGAGACAGTTTCTTCCTTCAAGGAACTTCCAGAATCTTGAGGGAGCCAGGTGACTAATCGGGCAGACAACACTGAGAGCTGAGGGAGGAAACTGCCCTAGTCTAGAGGTAGAGGACCTCCGTGGATGCTGGTCTGGGGGCCTGAGATACTCTCCTTCCAACTAATCCCCTGCTTGGTCTCCATCTCCACTCGGTTGTCATGTCCTCAGCCAAGAAGTCTGAAGTTGTTCCTCACCTTGTTGCCGTGAGGGAAGGTATGACACAAACAAGCTAAAAGGTACGAGGTTTGTTTTGCCTCAGGGGTTCAGAGGTATATCAGTCTGTTATAGCGGGGAGAGTGTGGCAGCATGGAACAAGCCACATCATAGTGGCTAGGAAACAGTAAAAGAGGAGTACAGGAAGAGGCTAGGGCAGGTTATATGATAGAGGACACACACCCAGTGAGCTACTTCCTAGAACCCACCTCCTAAGAATGCCAGCATACTATGAACCTATCAATCGATTTATCTATTTATTAGGCCCAACCCCTCAAGGTTCAATCACTTCCCCAAAGTCCATTAGCTTGTGGCCACACCCTTAGTGTGGAGACTAGGGCAAACATTTGACTCCTCAAGATCCAGTGACTTCCCCAAAGCTCATTAACTTACAGCCAGACTCTGAGTATATGAGACTGTGGAAGGCATTTTATAATTAAATCATAACAGATCCTTGCTGGTACACACTTCCTCCCGACCTGGGGGAATACCCACTCAGGTGTCCATGTATTTATCTTTCCAGGTCTTATATATATGTGTGGTGCTTGTCCACTTCACAGTACTGTATGCTCTGTGATTCCAGAACCCTTTCTTTTCCCTCCGCTGTAGCTCCAGGGTCTAGTGCAGAGCCTGACATATAACAGGTGCTCAACAGATAGCTGCCGGGTGAATGAATGAGTGAATACTTTCTGCAAGAAGGGATTGCAGAGGGAGACACGGGGAAGGTAAGCCATGATGATAGGTTCAGGCAAAAGCAAGAGAGGCAAGATGCTGAATGACCAGCAGTGGGCTGATTCATGGTGGCTGGAGTGTTGTGAGGTGGAGAGGGACCAGATCACCAGGGGCTTTGTATGCATTATGGGGAGCTTGACACATGTTCTCAGAGAAGCAGGGGCACACAGGAAGGTTTTCAACAGGCGTTAGTCAACAATACACATGGTAGAGTTCAGAATCCCAGGGCTCTGCACCGCCAAGAGGCCGGAGAAAGAAACTGTGGTCTCTAGAGCTCCGATTCAGCCTTCTTCCAGCCATTCCATTGGATCCATGGCGCACATTGCATTTCTTTAAAGAAAAGAAACCCCACCTCACTTCTTTTTAAGCCATTTCCTTCGAATAATAAAAGCAATAAGTACCCATCACTTCAGAAAAGTCAAATAGTGTCCAGAGAAAACACAGCCCCAGTGCCTCGGTCCCCAGCCCTTGTCCCAGCCTGTTCCCTGGAGGTAGCCACTGCTAACAGTTTGGTGGGTATCCAATTTCTTCTTAAATAAAGATTCATTAACTGCCCATGAGGCTTATTGGGACATCCATCAGCCCTTTAAAAATTGTTCTGATGAATTAAGTGTAAACTAATTAGAAACATGGATTCAATTACCCTCGAAACACACAAGGGTTTAATAATTAATAGGAAGAGGGCTTGAGGCCAAAGACATTATGGATTTTCTCAAACCCCCAACATTGCTAAAGTAAATATGTTTGATTTACCCTAAATGCTTGAAAATCTGTACCCAGAGGGAGACATTTTTCTAGGAGCTGTGTCTTTCCTCAGGAGGGCTACTATGAGGAATGGAGAGTCATTGTGAGAGCCAAGAAGCCACACTCTGTGGGGTCTGGCTGGCTAGAGCTTTGAGAGGCAAGATGGTGGTTGGTGGTTTGGGGCCCCTGTAGTCCACTTCTGGTGGTAACCTTAACAAGGAGAAGTTTGGAGAGAAATGGATGCCTGCTGAGATCCTCTATAGGAATGCAACACTAAGTTGTAGGCCCAGAGCATCTAGAGAGTAAGGCTGAGTCAAGAAGACAATTGCAAGGGAAAGATTTCTCTGTGTGTCCTTTGACCTGCGATTGCCCATTTAGATGAACTAGAAGAGAGTCATATATGGGGTTGGAGTAAATATTTCTCTCTAGTGTTGGGGGCTTTATGAGCTCTCTCTCCATTAATCTTCCCAGAAGTGAGAATTATCACCTCCATTTTTATCTCTGAGCCTGCGCAGCTGTGCATCTTCCAACTCTCAGAACTGCCTGACACCCAATTTCACATAGATTGACTGACGGGAGTTTGAGGGAGGAGTCTAGCAGGGTTGAAGTTCTGGCAGTCAATGGCAGTGATCCAGGGATACCATGTGGTCCTAGCAGGTCTGGGCAGACACGGTGGTGATAGTGTGTGTGTGTGTGTGTGTGTGTGTTGGGGGGGGGGGAAGCTGGCCACAGGTGACGTACCAGGACAGGTGGGTCCTGGGAAGCTTTTCCATTTACAGCAGGGCCTCACAGTTATTGTGAGGGGACAAAGGCTCCCCTTGCACAGCTGTGCTGTTTCATAGCAGTGAATATTTAAAGCACCGTGGAACTCTAGACCTGGGTTAAGGAGATGATTCTGTCTCCATCCGTCTTCACCACTGGCCCCACCCAGGATGCTGCCACGTCACAGGCTCAGCATCATTTGAGTGAAGCTGACTGCTGCATAGTCACCTGTCTTTCTCGCCTATTCCATTCTTGCTGAGATAGTACGGCCGCTCTTTCTTTACTCTCAATTCTTTCTTCCTGAACATTTGAGGGCAACAAAAACTGCTACTCACAGGACTCTGATAACCCAGAGGTGTTGTCTTCAGGGTCTGGACAGGTTGGAACCTGCATTTCATTCCAGCTTTCCCTGTCTTGG
The DNA here is from genome assembly GCA_902168405.1 of Peromyscus aztecus. NCBI lineage: Eukaryota > Metazoa > Chordata > Mammalia > Rodentia > Cricetidae > Peromyscus > Peromyscus aztecus. Next base: position 1,224 of record CABHPQ010000598.1, on the reverse strand, counting down.
CTGGTAGAAATGGTTACCTACAGATACATCTGAGGCTTGAATTTTGTTCTCTTAGAATTTAAGTAAATAGAAAAGAACACCAAATCTCACTTGTGTGAGCAAAGAACTAAACTATTACATGCTTAAGTGATCTGGACTGTAATGTGTAAGAATGAGCTGTGGTAAGAACCAATAGGAGACTTGGGTTGCATCCCCTCCTGGCCAATGCTTTACTTGAGGCGGCGGCGGTGGTGGTGGTGATACTGATTATTTTGGTGCTTTGAGAAGGATCTCCGACAGCCAAGGCTGGCCTTGAATCTCTGTATAGCCAAAGATGACCTTTAGCTTCTGATCCTCCTGCCTCCGTCTCCCAAGTGCTGGGGTTATAATCAGGTGTCATCATAGCTGTTGTTTCTCATGCGGTGCTATGAATCGATCGCAGGGCCCCGTCCATGCAAGCAAGTAAAGCACTCTCTCCCAGCTGAGGAACATCCTAGACTTACTTCAGTCCTGTTCCTTCACAAGGCTGGCTGCCCTCTCCTGACTTGCAAAATGAAGACTCAGATCTAGGGGAACCCCACAGCTTGGTCCAGCCCCAATATGCTATGACTGAGTGAGGCCCAGGAGGTGTGTAGAAGGGCCAGAAAACACCACTGACTTTCTGGGGTTATTTCTGTCCTATTCGGGTATTGCACTTAACTCTCCACAGGGCCACCATTTGTCTTTGGTGTCAGGGTTTGTGTTTTCCTGGCACATTAAGCAGCATGGCAGAGAAGGCTAACTGCCCACCATCCATCTTACCTCTCCTCTGATGTGTCGATTGGTTGGTGGGAAGCAGTTGCCTGCTCAGCTAGGTAGAGCCACATGATTTAGTGGCCAGTAGGCAGGGGTCATGTGCTAACTCTGTCCAGGCCCAGAAAGACATTCCTACAGTGTTGGTCTATCTCCTTTCCTGAGTCAGGAGCTGGAAGAACCCGGGTCCCTAGGCGACTCCCTGAAGTCAAGCCAACCCCATCCCAACAGCTGCTCCTGGCCGACTGGCTTTTACATAAGGGAGAAATACCCTTGTCCAGATTCACCTTGCACCACGGCTGCTGCTTCCTTAGCTGCTTAAGGCTAAGATGCATTTCTAAGTTTATTTTAGAGCTCACAGGCAGGCCAGGACTCAGGACACCTCAGGCCGTGGCTTTGTTGGCAGGCTGACCTTGGGCCTTGTTTTCTTTGGAAAGATAATGCAATAAGCTG
>CABHPQ010000597.1:25572-39257 GCA_902168405.1 Peromyscus aztecus | reverse complement strand
AAGAAAGAAAGAAAGAAAGAAAGAAAGAAAGAAAGCAAGCAAGCTAGGAGGGCAGAAGACCTCTGAGAAAAGCGTCTCTTCCCTAAGAGGATGAGATCCAAGTAGCTCCTCGTTCTTGGGGCATCTTTTCAGAGACACCCAGTGGCTGCCTGAAACTACAGATGGCACCAAACCCCGTATTTACTCTCTGTTCTCAGATACATACGTTTCTGTGAGAGAGAATAATGTTTAATTAAGTATAGCAAGAGATTAACAGCACTGAAAATAAAATGGGAATGATTATAACAATATATTGTTCAAAACATAAGAATTGTTTATCTCTGGGAATTTCCATTCAATATTTTTGGCCCACAGTTGATCATGGGTAAGTGAAGTTACAGCTACATGAGGGCTATTATATATGGTTTTTCTTAATCACTGGTACTTGAAAACTGGTTCATAAACCCGCAGTGTTGATCTAGTGGTTCATGGAGATATGGACCTTCAGGGGTTCTAATGTATAATCTTATTTCCTTCTATGAAAGCTAGGAATGAGAACGGAAATGCCGTTCTGTGTTACCCAAGGGGCACTGGGGAGCAGCACTCTGGGGCTGTGGCACTAGTACACCCAGCATTCACTTGACCTTGATTGATGGCGGATTCTAAGTCGTGAAACTACGGTTCCCTTTCCCAGCATGCAGCTGGGCTGAGTTCACTGCCTCCGTGATGAGCAAAGTTAAGAAAGAAGGAATACGGAAGCCCAGATGAGACAAGGAGCGTAGAGAATGATGGAGGAACAGCAGAGCCCAGGGAGTCGGGGGAAAGCAGAGAAGTGAGAGGAAAGGAAAAGAGGGAGAAGAGTGAAAATGTGGGAACAGGGCTGAGACTAGACTCGATTCTCTTCTCCCGTGAAGCTCACTGCACAAGTTGGAGAAGTGGGTTGAAAGTTGTAATTACTTAAAGCACGAGATGACAAGCCAGATGTGGTAGTACCCACCAACAATCCTGCACTCAGGAAGTAGAAGCTGGAGGATTGTGATTGCCAGGCCAGGCTGAGCTACCTTGTCTGAAAATAACCAAGCACTGGGCATGTAGCTCAGTGGTAGAGCTTTTGCCTAACATGCTCACGGTTTGATCCATACCACCACCGCCACAAAAAAAAAAAAAAAAAGGCTGACCTATAGGATGATTAAATTACGACTCATATCTGTGATTTCTGAGGAATTGTAGCTATAAAACAAGCTATTATCTATCCATTGAGTGCCTAACTGCAGGTCAGGAAGAGATATTGTCTCACACACATCTTCTTACAAGATTGACGGGAGAATGGCTGGGGGCCCCCTTGAAGCCTCGCCCCACCACTCACACTGGCTATGAATTCAGAACATAGTGTCTATGTCTGTGGTATGTATCCATGCATGTGCATGTGTGGAGGCCAGAGATGGATGTTGGGTGTCCTCGTCTATTGCTTTGCACCTTATTTTTTGAGACAGGGAATCCCATATCTCACCCAAGGCTAGACTGGCAGGCCAGGGGAGTTCTCCTGTAAAGCATACGCTAGGAAGAAACTCCTCCTGGGAGGGCTGTCATAAGGACAGTATGTCCCAATACGAGCTGACAGATAGTCTGTGCTCCATGAATGACAGTTACTAAAGCCATCAGTGTTAATAACAGTTCTCATAACAATGCTGCATGCCATGGCATTATGTAAGGAGAGATGGTAGTGTGGTAGACGGCACCTATCTCTTCTAAGATCACAAAATGAGGAAGTAACAGACAGAATTTGAGTCCAGGTCTGCCCAATTCAAAACACAGGCTCCTTTTTTATTTTTCTGTCTCAAAGCAAAAGAATACCACCTACATTTGTATTCCCACCTGGAGGTCACCAAAACATTCAGCTCTCATCCCGGGGCCATGTTAATATTGATGTTCCTACCCCAGTCCAAAGGAGACAGCCAGGGGACACCTGTGGCCTGTGAATATCAAACTTCCTACAAGCAAGAGTGCGGCTTCCAGTTTTCCCCATTCTCCCAAGGAGCCAAGGTGACTGCACCCGCTATACCCTTTATTAATTTTCATGGACTGACAGCATTTTACCTCCTAACTCCATTAAACTATGACATCAATTCGGACTTACTGGCCAGTGAATGAGAAATTGTTTCTTACAGCCACACACTTACTTGATTTCCAGAGAGAATTTGACGTTGGTGGGTGTGTTCTTATTAACAGGAATATTATAATTATAAAGACCAGACCTGATTTTAGGAGAAAATAAAATCACAAGTCAAAACATGCCCCCAAAACCTTCAAGGAGCTTTTACTATTTACTACATACTATGTAAGCTGCAAACTAACCCATGAAAAATTCAGAAAATTGAATTTAATCTGGTCCCTTTTCTGTAGTTTTCAGAGACAAACTCATCCAACGTCAGAATGAACACGTTTGTGCCTTGATATAAAATATGGAAAGTCCATGATTGGAAAAAGCACAGGGACAAATAGCCAAACTAGTGGAAACACATGAACTATGAACCAATAGCTGAGGAGCCCCCAACTGGATCAGGCCCTCTGGATAAGTGAGACGCTTGATCAGCTTGAACTGTTTAGGAGGCCCCAGGCAGTGGGACCGGGACCTGTCCTTAGTGCATGAGCTGGCTGTTTAGAACCTGGGGCCTATGCAGGGACACTTTGCTCAGTCTGGGTGAAGGGAGGAGGGGACTGGACATGCCTTGACTGAATCTACCAGGCTGAGCTGAATCCCCAGGGGAGTCCTTGCCCTGGAGGAGATGGGAATGGGGGGGGTCTGGGGGGAGGGCGGGAGGGGGGGTCCCGGGAGGAGGGAGGACAGGGGAATCCGTGGCTGATATGTAAAATTAAATTAAATTATAAAATAAAAAAATAAACAACTAAATTTAAAAAAAATATGCAAAGTCAAGTCCCAGACCAAATACCCAAAATCAAATGCGTGGGAAATGACTTTGGTCACAGAGAAACAAAATTCAAAAAACAAATGAGGTAAACTGAAAATCCCCCTGGAAAGGAAACATGAGATCATACCAACATAAACCACTCTCCTTTTTAAAACAATTTTAGCAGGAAATGTATACATTTAGAACCAGAGTCAACTCTAATTATTATAGCCCTGATTACCAGTCAGTGACGGGAGAAATTGTAAGGTAGACTTGCTTATCCCTAGGTCCACCTACCAAATGAGGGATGCGTGGAGAGAAGGGGGTGCTTTACTGATGCCTACTGCAATGAAACACTCCAGCAACCAGCATGTGTGTGTTTAACCAAGCACTCCTTATGACTGGTCATCCCACAGACAGAATGGAAAAACAATACAAATCAAATGAGGAGGGAAAAGAACCAGCCATTTTAGATTCTCTTTAAAGAACAGGAAACTAATTGTCAAAACGTGAAAGAAAAAAAAAAGATACAGGGAGCTGAAAAAGCCCGCATTTTACAATAGTTAAGAATATCAAAATATGACATTGTGAACCTTGGGTATGTACAATTCGTACTTATCATTACATCTTTAAAAACCAAAAATAAATGAGTTAGCTGTATATCAGGATATAAAAAGCACATCACATGGTATACCACAGATATATTTCATTTTTTCTTGTCAATTATATGTCAAAAAAGCTGAAAAATGTAACATTATTGGTACACACACACACACACACACACACAATCTGCCTCGGGATCGGAGCTCATAGCTCAACTGAGAAGCTTAAATACATGGAACTCCTTTCCCATTATAGACCTTCCAATATCTGCTGGTTCTCAGCACCCCCATTCACCCGAGAAATGAATGTATAAGAACAAACATTTTGCTTGAGTCTAGAACTTGGACCTGAGTCATCTAAATCTTCACCATCTAGCCATTCTACCATATTAACTAACGTCTGTCTTGCATGCTCACTAAAGGCATGATCTAATGTGAACTTGTTCAGCTCACAGAAAACTAGAAAACAGAGCTAAATAACACCACCTTCTCACAGCTAATGTGAGAATTCAATACGATTATAAACATGGGCATCATAAATAATTTTTAAAGACATTATTTTTACAACTCAGGACATTCATGTATCAGGAAGCCTAATTGGTGTTAATAAATAAAAACCCGGAGTCAGGTATCAGGGTAAATGCTAGAGAAGCAGAGCAGCCAGCCACTGGTTCTTACCTCTCCAACTCCTCAGCCTGAAAGGACCCTCAGCTCCTGTCTCCTCCCACCTTATCTCCCTCTCTCCACCCAGTCATACGACTTCCTGTCTCCACTTCCTTAGTACTGGGATCAAAGGTGTGTGCCACCACTGTCTGGCTCTGTTTCTGTCCTATACTGGATCAATCTTGTGTAGACAAGGCTGGCCTTGAACTCAAAGAGAGTCATCTGTTTCTGCCTCCTGAGTTCTGGGATTAAAGGTGTGCGCCACCACTGCCTGGCCTCAAATTGAAGCCTAAGTTCTATTGGGGTGAAAAAGAACTAAGGCTGAAAACCTATAGAACTCACACCCTCCACTCAACTGAAAGTCATGTCTCACCTCTAGGCACCCAACAGGTACACATCAAATTAAGAAATAAAATCCATTCTGAATGTCTACAATTCTCATTTGCCCTTGCTGCCCCCATTTGTATTCTATGTGTCTAGATGCATCATTGCTCTGCTTGGGGGTGGGGGCTAGGTTACGATAAACACCGGGGATGGATGTTGCAGAAAAACGCCTGAAATATTTCAGCAATTGTCTGCCTCCTAGAATAAAAGCTAAGCTAAGCTAGATTTCCATCACAGTTATAACAATGTCCTTTGTTGTTATACAAATGTCAACTCACTCAGGTCCATCTTGTGTTCAAAAATCAACTAGCCACTGTGGTCATTAACGTGTGCCCCCAGGAGTCAGCCTGTTCCCCAGGATTTTGCTTTGGATCTAGCCATTGAACGTGGAGACTGGGATCAGGGCGGGTTGTGGTTTACTGACATTTGTTAATACCCACCATGTCGATTCCCTCATCTTCCATGTACCCAACATGCTTTTACTTAAGGAACAATGTAAACACACATGGATTTCAACATGAAGCTTTGGTTTTCATTCCAGTCTCAAAACTATACTATTGAACAAATTCCAAAAGCAGCCAGGGCATCCTGGGAGGCTTACCCACCCGCAGTGGAGCACTCTGCTGCAATACCGACGGTCTATCATTTGCTGGATTTCCATAATCTGAATAGAAGCAATGGTTGTATCAATCCCTGAATTAAAGAGAAACAGAAAAGGAAATAAACTCTTGTGTAGTGTGTGTGGGTAAGGGGGGGGGGAGTATCATGTTCCTGCTCAGTTCTCAAACTGTAGAATGTAAGCTAAGAGTCCTAAACAAGGTCCCATCCACATCCAAATGGGAAAAGGAGAAAAAAGTCAGGAGAACACTTTTGTTTTTGTTTGAGGGATGAGTGGTTATAGCAAATCTCCTAGAAACAGCCAGCATCACATCCATAAGCATTTCTGGACTGTAGAAGTCCTGCTAAACAGGAATTTACTATGGATAGGGGATGCAATGTGGCATGTGATCTGCTTCAGGAAATGGAAAATGAACTCAAGATATAGTCAGAACAAAAGGAAGGTGGGAACTTCAAAGACAATATTAAAATCACAGAGCTCAACCGCAGTGTCCATCCTGAATCCCTCATTAATGTTCAGGCTGACATGGATTATAAAACATGGCTACACAGGTGTCCACAGTGGTGTGTGTGTGTGTGTGTGTATGTGTGGTGTGTCTCTGTGTGAGTGTGGTGTGTGTGTGGTGTGTCTCTGTGTGAGTGTGTGGTGTGTGTGTGTCTGTGTCTGTGTGAGTGTGGTATGCGTGTGTGTGTGTGTATGTGTGTTGTCTCTGTGTGTGTGTCTGTGTGTGTGTGCTGTGTCTCTGTGTGAGTGTGTGGTGTGTATGCATGTCTCTGTGTGAGTGTGTGGTGTGTGTGTGTCCATGTGTGTGTGTGTGTGTGTGTGTGTGTGTATTGTGTCTCTATGTGAGTGTGTGGTGTGTGTGTGTATCTGTGTGTGTGTTGTGTCTCTGTATGAGTGTGGTGTATGTGTGTGTGTGTCTATGTGTGCGTGTCTCTGTGTGTGTCTGTGTGTGTGGTGGGTGGGAGTGGCAGGTAGGGTGGCTGTCACTGGTTCCCACTCTCGTAATGCTCTTACAGCTTGTGGTACTGCCTAGTCCCAGAGGGCAAAAGGGTGTCACTTAAATGTCAACTCACAGTCGCTCTCCCAGTCACGGCTGATAAGCGCATCTCTTGCCAGGAATGGTTTGCTTTTGTCTTCTGAAGAGTAAAAACATCTGTCAGGCGTGAAGGCTTGCTCAGGATGATAAACAGCTAACTGACCTGTGAGTCGACCGCATCTCCGCCCTTCCCCTCTCCCACCCCCACACTTACCCACACCTATCCCATTTCTTCCCGATCTAGTTTCTTCTCATCCTCACCCAAGAAGCCATCGGTTATGGGTAAGTTGCACACACCCCATCATATGTGGAAACCCCAACACTTTCTTCCTCAGAATGCCACTGCATTTGGAGATACGGCCTTTAAGGAGGGGGTTAAGAGGATGGGGACAGCTGGACAAGTTCGAGTCCAATCTGAGAGCTTGTCGTTATCACAGCAGGAGATGAAGACACACAGGGAGGCACCAGAGGTGTCTTTGTGCACGTATATATGCACAAAGAAAAGACCATCTGAGGACCTAGCAAGAAGGTAGCCTTCTGTAGGCAAAAGGAAGACCTCCAGAGAAGCCTCCAGATCTTAGACCTCTAGCCTCCAGAACTTTCAAGAAACAAATGTCTGTTGTTTACACCACCCAGTCAGGGGTATTCTATCATGGCAGCCTGAGCAGACTTCTCCATCATCCCAGAAGGCCCCAGAGCTCACAGCTGCCTCCTCACAGCCTCATAGCATGTACACATCAGTCAGTGATGCACATCTGCCCCTGTGCCCAAAGTGTATTACTTCTGTGTTACCCTTAAGTTCAAATGTGTTTTTATTCCTTCTTGACCATTTCAGGGTAAGAAACCTCCATTATTCTCCAACTCTCTATAACTTCCGGCACAGTCTTAATCATGTTAAGGAAGCAGTTTTCTCTGATTAGTGAGAAACAAATGGTAGTTTTATTTCTCATCTAGATTCTGGATCAATCACGTTCTTAGTCAAAGCCATTAGACTCATGTGACTTGGGATTGCTATCAGCATTGTTTGTGTGGTATTTAAACAATGGAAATAAGTCCTTAGAGGGTGGGTCTCTGTGTGAATACATCCAGTATCAGAAGACTCCCAGTTCCAGGGACAGGACATTCCACTGCTGGGCAGTCCTAAGTACCCCTTTCATTGAGATGACATCTCTCTTCCTGCTCATCTGTTCTGATGCCACTTCTACTTCGGGTGACAATAGGTCCTCAAGGCAGCAGCTGTGCCCAGCCCAAGCCTGGCTCCTACGTGGCTGCTGAGGGTCATAGTTCCTCTATTTCTGGGTGAAAACAAAAATCATTACAAACTGACATTCAGAAACCAAGAACGAGGGAAAAACAAGCACATTTGATTTCTGACCTATCCTGGAAACTCAGAGGAGAGTAAGGCGATACAATTGTTTAGGGAATAATCCTTTCAGAATTCAATCCAGGTATCACTAGGGCATGGAGTCAAGGGTACATTTGTTCCTGTTGGCTTTTTCTACCATGCCTACTTCCATGTCCTACATAATAGAGCATATCAAGTTAGAGAATATGGTTCAAAGGTCATGTTTAGAGTGAGTAAAAATGAAGAAAAAGAAATAGAAGCAAACTATCTCTACAATAAAATGATGAAATATTAACCTTCATACAAGCAGCGTTAGAGGTACCCAAAGATGAGCAGGGTTATAAAACTGATTGGGTATTCCTTCCCGGTTATTTAATAACTTGAATATTTCCATATTAGGGAAAATAATATGATATATATTTGCAGTGAAGGATACTAATGATAACTATACCAACTATTCATTGACATTTTCTATGAGATGTTGTTCCGAGCACCTAATGGCAGCCCAAAAGGATGGCTGTCGCTATTTGACAGATGAATTCTTGGAGTACAAAGGTTAAGGAACAGAGAAGGTCTTATATCCCAAACTGTCTGATTCTGTACACCACCATTTTGCGATCCTGGAATTACGTGAAACAAGATCCACACAGGGAACACAGTGAGTCTAAACTATAAGAAGAGGGCTCAGCCAGCTGGAGACAGGAGCCAGATCACCAGGCTGGGGACAGAGCCAGGGCAGTCATTCTGCCTGCGGTACAAAATGGCATTCCCAAAGCACTGAGGAGGCAAATGCTCAGTGTCAGGACTACGCAAAATGGATCTTTTAATTTTTTTATTATTTAAAAAGTTTTTTTTTTAAAGATTATGTATATAGTTGAGATTTGGCCTGCATGTCTGTATGGACACCATGAGCATCCCCATGCCTTAAGAGGTCAGAAGAAGGCATTGGATCCCCGGGGACTGGAGTTCCCGATGGCTGTGTGCCACCGTGTGGATGCTGGGAACTGAACCCGGGTCCTCAGGAAGTGCAAAAAGTGCCCCTAACATCCGTGTCATCTCCAGCCTCTGATGAATCTTTGCAAAGTAGACTTTGAGAGCAGCCTGGAGCTGGTGATACACGCCTTTAATCCCAGCACTCGGGAGGCAGAGGCAGGCGGATCTCTGTGAGTTCGAGGCCAGCCTGGTCTACAGTGTGAGTTCCAGGAAAGGCGTAAAGCTACACAGAGAAACCCTGTCTCGAAAAACCAAAAAAATAAAATAGTAAAATCACAAGCTGACTGAATTCCAGGTGTTTCCAACAGCGCCCATCATGCTCACTTCTGAACGCCCCACGTGCCCTCTGTCAACACACCACCCAACACCGACTTAAGAGGGCCTTGATGATGTCATCTCACATTCAAGACTACAGCATGCTATCACGTCTCCACTCAACTGCAGAGCTTTCTGCTCTTATAGCAACATATTGCTTGACAAAAGAAAGCAAAGCCTTTCAATAGTTTCCAACCATCATTTCTCAGCATGCAAATGCCCAGTTAGTATATCTTTTGGGTGGATTGTGTTAGAATGTTTGATTTTAAAGACTGGTATTCGGGTTGCTGACTTGAGTTTCATAAAAAGTCATTAAGTGAATCCTGGGTTGGGATTAGGAGAGCATTTCTAACCATTTCTAAAATGCCCCCAAACACAGGTCTGCAATTACATGCTATGTATCAATGCAGAGACATCCTCAGCTACAGTGATGATAAAAATCAAATCATTGATCAATTCCAAAAAATAATAGAGATGTTCTGGGTCCTTCAGTATCAAATATTCAACCAAGATTTAATTATTTTTAAAAATGTCCTCTTTGTTACATTTTTAATGTATATGTGCCTGAGGGTATATATGTACTATTCTATATGTGAAGGAACCCAAAGGGGCAGGAGGCGGGCATCAGATTCCTTGGAACTGGAGTTCCAGGTGATAGTGAGCCACCCAGTGTTTTTTAAAATAAATTTATGATATAATACCAAAGAATTGTTTTAGAGTGAATTTCTTTAAACACACACACATGCCTATCAGTGTTTGGTTTTTATGCCAATTTTATATGCTTCTATACCTAAGGTCACTTGAAATTTCTCACACACACAAACAAAGGATCATGGGTAGAAAATTTTAAGAAGCCCTGGCCTAGGTGATTGGTACAGTACACTTCTGGGTGTGTCAATAGGCTCATTTCCAAGATGGCTGCTAGGTGGGGCAGCACCTGATAGGGAAAGCCCTACCCTGAATGTGGACAGCACCATTCAATAGATGAGATCTAGGATGGCACAGAAGCAGGAGAGAGCATTCTAGAGCAAGCCCACCCTCCATCTCTCCCATCTCCTGGCTGCTAAGAGGTGAGCCTCACCTCCTCAACATACCCCTGTTGCCATGGTAATCTGCCCATCGCAGGTCCAGAATGATCCAGCCATTCCATCATCGACTGAATCCTCTAAGACCAGGAGTCAAAATGTGTAAGTTGTTTTGCTCTAGTATTTTCTCATGGTGATAAAACAAATAAACAAACAAACAAACAAAAAAAACACATTATGACCAGGGCAACGCATTGAAGGATGAGTTGGTTTATCTGGGCTTATGGATCCAGAGGGACGACCATCTCGCATGGGAAGAGTGGCAGCACACAGCCATGGTGGCTGGAACAGCAAGCTGAGAGCCCACATCTTAAACTGAAGGCACAATGCAGAGAAGGAACTCCAACAGCAGTCTTTACGCTATCAAAGCCCACCTCTGGTGGCATGCCTCCCTCAACAGGACCACACCTCCTAAGCCTCCCCAAACAGCACCACCAACCGAGAACACCAACCGGGAACAAAATATTCAAAAGTCCAAGACTGTGGAGAACATCTTCAAACCACTCCTGAGAGTTGATCTTCGTTTTGTTTTTGTTTTTTGGATTTATGTCTACATTCAGGTTTCTACATTCAGTTTCAGGATAGGAAGCAGAAGCAACTGGGCCCAATAATTAGAGAGAGTCTTTCTTGAAAACTCTTTGCTCTTCCGCACTTCTTTTATTTATTTATTTGTTTGTTTGTTTGTTTGTTGGAGCTGAGGACCGAACCCAGGGCCTTATGCTTGCTAGGCAAGCGCTCTACCACTGAGCTAAATCCCCAACCCCAACCCCCCCTTCTTATACTAGGTGGAAGGGCTGGCTAACACACTGCTCACACAACTGTGACCATCTTGAAAATGTCTGTGTTTGTGGTTAAAAGGATGGGCCACACGGGCTCTCTGTGGCACTCTGCAAATGGGTGCAGAAGAGCTGAAGGGAAAGGGGAAGGAAATGAAAAAGACAACCAGTTGTCTAACCTTTAAATATCTTCCCTTACTCAGAGGTGAAACTCCCGGGACAGGATGTGAAGGATGCTTAGAACAGATGTGAGAGTCTACGTTTCTTCCCCCTGATTTCAGTAAACAGGAGTGAGGATAGCGTTCCGGCAATGCAAGGGTCTAAGCATGCAGCCCAAAATGATGTGTTCCATTAATGGATCTTGAGATAAGAGAAATTTCTAGAAAATTGAATATTCATTTTCTTCTGTACAGAAATACATATGCTTTCCCAAGGGCTTCCAGACTTCTTAGGTTTGAGCTGCCCCAACAATAATTTTTAGGTGCTAGTCGACTACTAATAGTTTCACTTAAGACTGCTTCCACAGAAGGCCGCAGGTTTCCAAGTCTATTGAGGCCTGCAGAGGAGCAGAAATCAGAACTTCTCCATGCTGTCTGTTTTCCCCTACCTTTTGTTTTACTTCCTCACCGAGCTGGCAGGGAGAGAAGCTCATTGTAAAATCTGACAATAGCAACTACAGAGTCCCTTCTCTTCCACAGAACTGTGTTTATAGGCCCTTGAAGAGAGAGAGCCCTATGAATAAGATTGGTTACCTTATGATAGACTATTCTTGCTGGCGTGTGTGCGTGTGTGCGTGTGTGTGTGTGTGTGTGTGTGTGTGTGTGTGTGTGTGTGTGTGTAGACAAGGTTTTGCTATCGCAAACAGGCTAGCACAGCCTAGAATTCTTGATCTTCCCAACTGTAGGGATCCTGGGTATGTGATCCCATGCTCGCTAAAGTATTTCTTTAAGAAGAAATAAAAAGAGACATTGGAGCTCAGCAGTTACGAGCTTGTACTGCTGTTGCAAAGGATCCAAGTGTGGCTCACATCACCTATGTCAGGAAGCTCACAACCACCTGTAATTCCAGCTCCACGGGACCCAGCGCCCTTTTCTGGCCGCCATGGGCACTTGCATTTATGTGCGCGTGCATGGTGCATGTGCACACACACAATTAAAAATAAAATAGATATTTTTTGAAAGTGAGGTTGAGGATCAGGGCTCAACCTCACTTTAAAAAATATCTATTTTTGTTTTATATTTATATCTATTTTATTTTAAAAATATCCAATTTTATTCAGTGGGTGAAGGTGTTTGCCATACAAGCCTGATGACCGGAAACTTTTTTATCCCCAGAACCCACAAAAAAGGAGAAAATAGAGAGCTGACTCTAAAGTGACCTCTAACCTCTAGTGCACTCCACGCACTCGTATGTCTTCACTCACACACCATACACACCCACACACTCTCACACAATAATAACAAAGTAAAAAAAAAAATAGGGGAGGCTGAGAAGAGATAATCTTAGAGGTTAAAATTATGAAAATTATTTTTCCAAAGGCAGAAAATACATTTTAAATTCCCTACACAAATGCCCCTAACTTGTCATGTCTATGAAGCAGGACTCCTCTACTCTGAAAAGCGGGCTACTAGGAAACCGTAACTCTTAATGAGCCGAATGGGAAGCTCTCCTTCCATAAACGCCTTCCAGAACTTTCGCTATAGGCTTAGTGTGTAACGCAGGTGATTTTCCTTAGGAGGCTAAGGGTGTATTTCACAACTGATGGGTGGGACCTCCCAGTCAACTAAATTAAAAACCAGAGCAGAGAGATGTAGAACGGTATCCATCCTGCCATGGCGGATAGTGGGTAGCACAATGCATGTACAACTGTGCTGAAGGCTGAATTCCGGTGCAGCATCCAGGATGCCTTTCCTGCCTCAGGACTGAAGCAAGCCTGGAGCAAGAGGTCAATGCACCCCGCCCATCATGGCTGAGACCATTAGCACAGGGGACCATTTTTTGGGGGGGATTCATTCTCCTAAAAGTTCTTACATCCAAAACAAAATGAGGGAGGATGCCAGGTGCTGTTTTGATTTTCGATTTTTTTTTTAAGACTCACTGACCTGTTACAATATGTACCATTCCATCAATTCCATCAATGTTTTCCCGATGGGCCTTTTGTTTTTTCATATTTAAACTCTTCTGTCTACTTAAACCTTCCTGGGTCCCATGGGTTAAAACCTAATCCATCATATTCAGTTCAGTTGCCTCCTCAGAGTAGAAATTCAATATTCTGAAGTACTTTCTACTCCCTGATCTGTCTTTCTCAAACTTTTTAGTAAAGAGCAGGGAAATAGAATAGGGGCAGGGTGGACGACTCTTCTGAAAGTCACTTTACAAATACTTAGGCAATCAACTTAGACTTAAAAGAAAAATTATAACTCGAGCTCAGCATGTCATAACAATGCAGATTTTCTCTCACTTACTTTATTGTAGTCTGACTGCTCAGGGAAGAGTCTCATAAATGTCTTTTGGGCTTGAGTAAATTGCCAGATATTACTCTGCATCCCAATGAGAGCTCTCCGATGTTTTTTTTTAATTCCTTGAATTTCTTTTTTATTTTTATTCCTTAATTTTTAATTGTTCTTCATGTCTCAGAAACATCTGGTTGCAAAAAACAGTCATCCAACATTATCCTCTTTTGCATTGGGACCCCTGAGACTATACATCACCCTAGATGAATGGTTCTCAACTTTCCTAATGCTGCGACCCTTTAACGCAGTTCCTCAGGTTGTGTTGACCCCCAACTGTAAAAATTATTCTTGTTGCTACTTCATAACTATAATTTTGCTACTGTTGAAACATAACATAAATATCTGATATTACGAATGGTCTTGGGTGACTTCTGTGAAAAGGTCATTTGACCCCCCTGAAAGGTGTCGAGACCCACAGGTTGAGAACCACTGCCCTAGACGGGGGGGGGGGGGGGGGGGGGGG
>CABHPQ010000597.1:0-19558 GCA_902168405.1 Peromyscus aztecus | reverse complement strand
CACAGCTAGGGAGCACCTCTGGCACGGCTAGGGAGCACCTCTGGCACTCCACTTGCTTTGCCTCTGGAACAACCGTCTTCCTCCATGCAAGGCCCAGACATCATTCCTTTCCATACACACAAAGCACAGCTTTGCTTTTACTACATCAGGCCATCCACAAGAAAATACTGTTCAACAGGGTGGTGACGCATACACACATTTAATCTCGGTAGGCAGATCGCTGTGAGTTTGAGGCCAGCCTGGTCCACAGAGCGAGTTCCAGGACAGCCGGGGCTACACAGAGAAACCCAACAACAACAACAATAACAACAAAGATCAAAAGGAAAGAAAGGAAGGAAGGGAGGGAGGAAGTGAGGAAGGGAGGAAGGAAAGAAAAGGATGTACTGTTTACAAGCCCAGAGAACACAAGCAAGACAATTTAAGTACAGGGAGCTGTCCTTGTGACCACAGGATGCTAGAGACCAGAGACGTGCGAAAGTGCAGCATTACAGCAAGGATCACTCTGCCCCTCCTCCACTCTCCCCCACGCCCTTTTCCACTCTCTTCCCACTCCCTCCTCCATTCCTACCCCACAATCACCTCTACTCCTTCCTCCACCATCTCCTCCAATCTCACCTCCACAACCACCACCTCCAGGCAGAGACAGAGGTCAAAGCCACCACAGCCTCCCTGCTGCATCTGCTTGCTTACTCTCTTAGCAGTCTGGGCTATGGTTTCATGTGTCTGTGCATTTTCACAGTTCTTGGGGGCTCTTGGATAGAAAAGTCTTCGCAGCGGCAGAATACAGAGCATCCTAACAGATTTCAGTGCCGGGCAGCACGGGCTGTACAGGATTTCCCACTTGCCCCTTTCTCCCAAACAGACAGAAAGGAAAACAAAGAATTTGAGAGAGTTACTTGCAAAGATAAGACAAATATAACACACACACACACACACACACACACACACACACACACACACACACCAACCATGGTCTGCTGCTAAATCACAATTGATTGAAAAGAATAAGATCATCATTCATCTCCCATCTAAGTACATAAATCCAGTTGTGTTTTCTTCAAGATATGAATTTCACAGGGGCTCCATCGTCTTTAAGTTATCAAAGATTAGTGCCTGATTTAAAAAAAAAAAAAAAGCTCCTTATCTTCAAGCAAAGAGAAGGTCAGTCCCCAGTTCATGTGTGAGAAAAGAAAGACAAGAAAAAAAGTAAAAAGAAAAGCTTCATAGCACACCATGGAAGTTTTTCTTACCAAAACGTCATTACAGCAATTAGAGCTATAACCAGTGTCTGGAAAACCCAGTTGGGGCAGGACTGTTTCCTTCCTGAAAAGGACACCTGTGGGAAAGTTGAGGAACATGGACAGATCAGAACAGCAGCTGTGAGGCCTGAAGACCCAAACCAGCCGGGATCTTTGCTGCCTCCCAACGATGGTGACTCCTCCCGACGTGCCTCAGTTTACACCTGCCCCCTCTGCTCTTGTCTCTCTAAACACAACAATCTCATCAAAGCCTCCCATTGCTAGGTGCAGCCTGGCCTTTGCCTGGTGTGTGCAGGACAGTTGTGCATACTGTCTTGTCCTTTATGAAAGAAGGCAGCCTAGAAGACAAGGGCATCAGAACCCAGGCGCCCGTCTCCTAACGGACTTGGAGAGATCCAAAGTTCTTCCAGACAGGAAGGAATGAATCCCCACAGGAGGATGTCGGGGAAGCCATAGGAAAGATTTTGTGGCACAAAATCCTACCAAACACACCTTATGGCATGTGAGTGTCCCATTTTCCCACCTATGAATAAGGACAGCTCTGGGCCCGTGTTCTGTTTATTCTTCCATTCTTTCAATGAATATTTATTGATTGCTGCTATGTACAACCACAGACGATATGAAAATCAGTAAATATTGTCTCTAGGAAGGTAATGAAGCACACGTCAGGGCAGACACACAGTGTCGTAAAAGCTAGCACACGGGGAATGGGGAAGAGCTACGAATACACAACAGGAGCTGTGAACCGGTAGGGAATGGAGCTGAAGGGGTTCCTGCCCGCTCTAATGAGTGCTATCTATGTAGGAGGTTCCCACGACTCCAGTGGGGAGTGCTGTGTCCTTCCTTCTCAGAATACAGAGTGGAATCGGGATTTTGACCGAAGGGTATACAGCAGTGGGAATAACTAAGAAATAGCTTTAAACTGCCCTCTAGTTATTTCTTGGATTTGTTATCTAGTTAAGGAACATGTTCTTCGTTGTAAAGAGGGGGTGTTTAATAATCATATACTTTTTAACAAACACAGAAGCCTAGGGGCTGTTAGTACCAAGTCTTTCATGAACGCCACCAGGAGCAAGTCTGAACGCCACAAAGTCCGTGCCTGGTAGGTACCCTTCCTAATTCTTGCTGAGAATGTTCTGAGGATGTCTGAAGACTGCCATGCCCAGAAAGGGTTCAGTGGAATTTGCTGAGTTGGTTGGAATTAATAGTATTCTTCCTAGAATAAGGGCTCCCGGCACCAAGCTGCTGGGCTAGTTGAAATCTCCTTGATTTTGCTCACAGTCCTTTGACCACACATTGGGAAATGACTGAGTTAAGTATATACCGTTCATTCTCATCTTCCTTACCACTAACATAGGAAAATAAAATTATGCCCAAATGCTGAGTTATGAGGGGGGCCCAATTAACAGTGTAACAATTCTCCAATCTGGATATACCTAAGGATGACTATGGAGACTGTCAAAAATCTAAACGCCCCGGCAAATTCCGTCTCAACAGGTTTTATGTGGCGTGAGATGTATGCAGTCATTCTCACCCCCTCCCACTTCTCTTCTACTTATCCTGAATTCTAACTGGAACTATCCGGCCTACCCATCTCACTGTAGATAGCAGCTACCTTCCTTTTGGAGAAACAGAAAAGTAAGGGCCATCCTATTGACTGCACTAGCACTAGACGGAGGTGTCCTCAACTTCCTCCAGAAAATGTCTTGGCCAGCACCAAGACCTGTGTGGTCCCAACCATGCTTCTTACCTAGAGGTCCAGTACCTGTAGAATTTTGATCATCAACACTCCCCACTCGGCCCAGGAGCACCACTTTCCACCCATGTGTATATATTTCAATGACCCAACGACCCAAGGAGGCCTCTAGGGGCAAAGGTCACCTAGAGAGCTGGTAGTGACAGGCAAGGGAAGTCAACTTCAGAGAAACAGAGACCACTGCCAAGACAGCACGGGGATGGTCTTTCCGTTCGCTGTGAATATGTGTGGCTACCATTGGTTAATAAAGAAGCCGCTCTGGCCTATGGCAAGACGGTTTACAGCCAGGCGGGGGATCCAAGAAAAGATACAGGGAGAAGAAAGGCGGAGTGGGGGAGATGCTGAGAGCTGCCAAGAGAACAGGATGTAACGGAACACAGGTAAAGCCGTGAGACACGCAGTGATACACAGATTAATAGAGATGGGTTAACTTAAGATAGAAGAGCTAGTTAGCAGTAAGCCTGAGCCATAGACTAAACAGTTTGCAATTCATATAGGCCTCTGTGGGTTTGCTTGGGACTGAGCGGCTGTGGGACACAGGAAAACTTTTGACTACACTTGTCTTTAGGCTTTTGTTGTTTAAAAAATAGATAATAGCCATGAACACCTGTGGAAGGGTGCAAACTAGGGAAACAGACCAAGAAGGATGTGTTGACCAATTTCTCTAAAAATCGTGTGTGTGTGTGTGTGTGTGTGTGTGTGTGTGTGTGTCACTGTGGATTGAAAACAGAGCCACTCACATGTAAGACAAGTGCTGTGCTGGTGAACTACTCCCACAGGCTCTTACAAGTTGCCCAGGCTAGCCTTGAACTCATTTTATACCCCAGGCTATAAAATGCAGGCTTTGTACTTCCCATCTTCCTACTTCAGCCTCCCCCCACCCCCCAACCCCAAGCGCTGGGGTACAGATCCACATACACCAAGAAGCTCAACTAAGACTTTGTTTTGTGTAGAAAATCCCATCTCTGTTCATTTTAAAGTTCAGTCCATTTACCTTGTTGGGCTTTTTAGAAATGGCCCTTCTTGATGGAGAGGTACCAACAGCTCTGCTAAATTTGCTTAAAAGAGAGAGAGAGAGAGAGAGAGAGAGAAAATTGATTACTTTAAATGCCTTTCTAGGTTTACGACAAAGGCCCAGGCTGTCACAAACACAGCAGGGGAACTTTTCTTTTGTAATACAATGATAATTGGAAATAAGAAAAGTCAAAGCAATTCGAGTTCTTTTGTGGGGGGGAAAAACTCTTTAGTAAGCGTTAATGAATGCATTAACATTATTTTTCACTCTCTCTCTTTTTTTTTTTAAAGAACTAGAGCCCAGGAAATGTGCATTTAATTCCTTAAGTAATAAAAACAACAATAAAATGACTACCGTGCCCACCCCCAGGATCAAAGATGATTTTTCTAAATTTAGAAATGGCCAGCCCTCCTCCTTGAAAGGGAAAATATCTTTTTGCTAATATTTAGCATTTCTTCTAATGGTTGAGGCTCTCAAACAGATGCCTCATATTTCATTTTAAGAGCACCGACAGAAAGTGTAACAAAAATGTCAGTAGGCAAGTGCATCCTAATTCTAAGGGAGGACGAGGGACTTCAGTGTCAGAAAGTGTAACTGTTGGCCCATCAAGGCCAGGCAGAGCGGTCTCCTATGGGAGGAGTCCGCTCTTGTCCTCCCCAGGAGTTCTGTGGGGACACTGAACATACCTGCTTGAACTGGCTTCACTGACAGAGGACTTCCAGCTGCTGCTGAGGTGCTTTAACCTGGTCAGCCTTTTGTTCCATATTTCTAACTCCTCGATGCGCTCTTCCAGGTTGTTGGTCAGCTTACAGAGCTGTTTCACGGCACCTACGTTCTCCATGAAGATCTGGTCCTAGAAAGGACCACAGTGCAAGCTGCAGAATGGGAGAGACTGAGGCCAGGGAACTGTCCGCGCACTCACTACCCAAAGACGGAAGATGCCACCGTAAAGGGTTATATACGCGCAACTTCAAGTTAGCTCAGGAGAAATCAGCGGGAGTGGTTCAAAACCTGGAACAGGCTCGCCTAACTGCCAGCTGGGTGGTAAAACTGCTTCTGATCAATTTTCAATAAAATGAAAATATGTCCTTGTAACCCAAGAGAGAAAATGGGGCTGAAGGACAGTCAAGTTTGAAGTCCAAAGGCATTTTCTATGACCACTGTGCTATGTGTAAAACCCATAAAAAGAACATCAGAACAGTCTTCCAAGGGCTGATTTGTGTCCACTGCTAAATCCCCTTACAAAATGACTGCAGCTTTCCCTGGTAAAATATGGCCAAGACATTCAGGCGAAGCTTAGCCAGGTGTTGGAGCATGCATCTGTAAGTGCAGCATCCAGAAGCTGAGACAGGAGGATCATGAGTTCCAGCTAGCCTGGGCTATAGAGTAAGTTCCAGGCTAGCCTCAGTTACATTTAGAGACCATGTCTCCAAAATAAATTTCAAAATGAAACAAAAACAACATTACTCTAAAGGCCTGGACTCCCACCTCTCACCCCACATCTGCTCTACCATCTCCTGAGTGATCTTGTGTAATTCAACTTTTAATCTGACTCTCAAACAGAATTTTTAAAACACACTTAACCCCTTTTGTTCAATGAAAGTCACTAACACACCTGAAAAGACAAAAAAATGGGGGACCTTGCCAAAGCGGGGATGCCCAGGCCAGCCCCTTCCCCACCCGCAGGGCTTGGTTGGACTGTGAACACGTGTCCATCTTGGCCATAATAAAAAGCGTTGGTGAACTCTCACTGGAGCTCACCTGACCCCATGACCTTTCCTCTTTGTCTTCTCTCTTCTGAAAAATTCAAAGTTCAAAGCCTGGGTCTTACAGAGAGAGCAGCCCAATACTGTACAGTATGGTAAAGAGCCCCAAGGCCAATGACTCAAGGTTATCTATGGCTGGGAGGTCAGACCTGGGGCGGTCTGTTTGGGGTTTCAAACCCTGAGAGACCATCCCTGGAAATGGAACTAGAGTGTGGTCTATGCAGGCCTGGGAATGGATTAATGAAAGCTGTTATTTTGAACAATGAATATATGCTAATCCAGTGGGAACAACAAATACTTGCCCATACAGTGGGGACAATGGATATATGCTGATCCAGTGGGGGACAACAAATAACATGCCCATATGGTGGGGACAGCAGATCTATGCTAATCCAGTGGGGGATCAAAGCTGAGCATTCCAGGGTTAAGATTCAGTTTGTGCAATTTTTAAAGACATGTGTGTCTCGAGAAACATTGAATGATCTTAAATTCCCAGCCAGCCAAGGAGGTCTACCTGAAGCCCCCCCCCCCCCCCCCGACCTTGTCACTTGGCCATTTGTCCACACTGACTGTAGCGTGCTATCTCTCTGTTTAAATGGAGAGTCCGTGGTGGACAAGCATGGTGTTGATGCTTTGTTAAATCTAAATGGCAGCAGGTAAACTGAGAGGTGCCAAGTTAGCAGCTTGGCAAAGCGGAAAGCTTTGGGAGGCTAAGGACCCACCGCTTCATCTCTGAGGCCTATGCTTGCTTTAAGGGTGGGTCTGTGTGTGTGTGTGTGTGTGTGTGTGTGTGTGTGTGTGTGTGTGTTGTGTGTGTTCTAAAGCCCTTTTCCCCACTAAAATAATATCAGGTAGCCTTTTAAAATCTATCTAAAAAACCTAGTGATAAACAAGGAATGGGGCAGAACTTAGCCATAGCCTAGCTAAAAATGCATAGGTTTTCTGAGCCAGTAACGCCCATTTCTAGAAATCTATTCCCTAGACTGACCGGTAAAATACAAGATAAAGGGGGGAAGGAGACTGTCAGCAACTCAAATACCCATCAGTAGCGGGCTTGATGATGAGATTATGAACATGTTAGAATCAAAAACGCAGGACGGTGTACACAAAGTATCCATTTTTGTCTAAAAATGAGGGAGACAAATAAACTGTGCCTATTTTCTCATATTGAAAAAAAGCAGAAATTATAATTAAAAATTTTATACATAATGGGAAAGAAGAAGCAAGGTAGGTAAAATGGATAAAACCAGGCTCTCAGAACAACCCTCCATGTATGTGGTATATATATTATGTTGTAATATGTAGACTTGCCTTTAGAATAAGGTGGGTACTTTACATTCTCATGCACAGGTGAATCTGCCCTCTAATTGCTAAATACATATATCAGGTGGGAGAATATCTGAGGAAAGTCCAAGAAACTAGGAAGGGGCTCCCGAGACTGGGAGAAGGATGTTCTGAGGGAGTAGGGTAGGGAAGACAACAGATCAGTGTTAAAGGGGTCGGCTGGGGTGAAAGGCACAGCAGGAAAAGGTACAGAGAGATATTGGGAAAATCGACCAAAGGCAATACATACAAAAACCCCATTTGGAATCCTACTGCTTTGTAAGGTTATAAAAAAACAGAAATATAAATACAATAAAATGCAGAGAAAGAACACTGTGGTGTTTTTTTTTTTTTTTTTTTAATGGTGAACCAGGGGACTGGAGAGGTGGCTCAGCGCTTAAGAGCACTGACTACTCTTCCAGAGGACCTGGGTTCAATTCCCAGCACCCACATGGCAGCTCACAGCTGTCTGTAACTCCAAGATCTGACACCCTCACACAGACATACATACAGGCAAAGCATCAATGCACATAAGATAAAAAAAATAAATAAATTATTAAAAAATAAAAATGGTGAACCATCATTAGACCAAAAAAAGTATTTTGTAAAGAAAAAGCAAAGGAATGAACATAAAGTGGTATTGAGTTTCTGGTTTAGTTTTACAGAAAGAATTTATTTTTAACTATGTCTTCAAAACAGTAATTGACTAGTCCTTCTTAGAAAGATATATTCTATACACCAAAATAAAAATAATTAGCAATTAAATCTTAAACGTTTAATAATCACACTGTTAGTAATAACAGTAAGGGATTATATGTACACATATACCATATATGATTATAACTGAATACAGCAGATACATGATTATTTTAGAGACCTGGGGTTTTTAAGCATTTAAGATACAAGATATAAATACAAAGCCAAAAATTTGCGTAAAAGCCTAGCAACTCTAAGTTTAAATTATGAGTATCACCATGGATTCCTGATGTATTCTATATCCTTAGAGGAAAGCCATTTCCTAGCCTTATCCATGACAAAGTATAATAACAAGATATTTCTGACCCACTAATAGTGAGCGCCTTCATTGTGGTCTCTGGACACTGCTCACTGAAAGGAACCAGGAATCTTGGGAGGAGGGGCAGCCTCAGGTTTGGGGCAGGCAGGGTGTGAAGGGAGAGCTCAGACAGCTATCTGAGGCAGCAGAGGATGGCCACCCACGACTGTGGGGATGCCAGAGTAACCAAGAACCGCCTGGAGAAACCAGAGGACATCAAAGGGCAAATTGCTGAACTAGATCAAAGACTCAAATGTGTTTTAAAAGCACCCACAGTCGTAAGTTGTACCCAATTTAAAAACGTTTTATTGGTTGCCTTCAGTAGGTATTAGAGGTTTAACTGTTTGTTTTTTTTTTTTTTTTCAAAAACTCATAAAGAAAAGAAGGAAAGAATGAAGCTTTTGCTTCCTCAACTGTATGTCATTTACACAGCTGGTAAGGAAAAGGGTCTTCATTTTAGTAGAATGCCAAAGGTTAAATAAAGAATCATAGAGCATCACCCCCGATGAAATAGTAGATCTAATAGAAAATTATTTTCAACGGTTGCCCAAACCAGATGGATATCTATACTTCTTTTTAAAAAATAAAAATAAAAAAAAATGCACTTGTGAAATTTCAGCACCAACTATGGTAAAATGTACCATAATTGGTAGATTTTTGTGTGTGATAATGGAATATTAGTTCAGTTTTTAAGAGTTGGTCTTTCCCTTTCAGAAAAAAACATTGTCAGGCTGAGGAGATAGCTCCACACGTAATATCTTTGCTGTGCAAGCAGGAAGATATAAGTTAGACACCCAGAACCCAAGGCGGGAGAGAGCCAGGCAGCCATAGTGATGTGCACTTGTAACTCCAGCTCTAGAGAGACAGATGGGCAGTCTCCAGGGCTCATGCTAGACATTCTAGGCTAATAAGCAAGCCAATGAGAGACCTTGTCTCAAAAAACAAGATTGATGGCACTTCTAAGGAAAGATACACACACACACACACACACACACACACACACACACACACACACACACACAGTGGGGGGGAGAAAGAATATGTTAGAGTATCTATAATAAATTGATATAACTTTGGAATTTGGTTTAAATAATTTAGTTGGAAATAAGAATCTGTAGTATATTAGGATTTGAATGTGAGATACCCTGCAGACTCAGGGTTACCCGAGATGCCCTCCATAGACTCACGTGCTTGAACACATGGCTGCCTGATTGGTGGCACTGTTTTGAGAATTCATCACCTTTGGAATGGGCACAGAGCTTCCAGAAGTGGGTCAGTGGGATGGGCCTTTGAGGGGTCTAGCCCAGGCTACCTGCAGCCTGAGACTTCATTTCCTGATTCACAAAGACCTGAGGATGTGCTGCTTCACGGGGTCGCTGTCACAAACGTCCCCACCACCAGTGGCTGAACCTGTCTCATAATAGATCTTTCTTCCCTCAAGTGGCTTCTGTCAGCTTCTGTCACAGTGATGAGAAAAATAATTAATATTCGATGGAATCCAAGTGAGATAGGTGTAGGTTTTCATGACTGTGGTGGTTTGAATGAAAATGGTCACCATAGGCTCATGGGGAGTGGCCCCGTTAGGAGCTGTGGCCTTGTTGGAGGAAGTGTGTCACTGGGGGTGGGCTTTGAGGTTTCGGGTGCTCAAGCCAGGCCCAGTGTCTCTCTTTCTTCTTGCTGCGTGCTGATCCAGATGTAGAACTCTTGGCGCTTCCTCCAGCACCATGTCTGCCTGCATGGCACGGTGTCCCACCATGATGATGATGGACTAAACCTCTGGACCTGTAAGCCAGCCCTAATTAAATGTTCTCCTTTATAGGAGTTGCTGTGGTCATGGTGTCTCTCCACAGCAACGAAAACCCTAACTAAGACAACTACTACTCTACTTTCGTGTGCATTAAGACTTTTTCTTTGGTACTAGAGAGATGGCTCAATGGCTAGGAGCACATACTGCTCTTGTAGAGGAAGTGAGTTTAGTCCCAGTATCCACATGGCCGCTCAAAATTGCCTGTATCTTTAGTTCCAGGGAGGAGTCTGATGCCTCTGACTTCCGGTCTCCTTATGCATCTGCACTCACATACACATACATATACATCATTTAAAAACAAAAACATTCATTTAAAAATTTTTTTCTTTAAAAATAAATGAAAGATCTTCTGGGGAAAAAAAAATCCTTTCTAATGTTTCCAATGCTGGTCCAGGCTTTTCCATTTGTTTAGTGAAACAAAAGCAGAAATAGTGAAGATAAGAGAGCCATTCCACGGTTCTAAATCAAAATGGATGTCATATGATTGCCCGCTGAGCTTAGATTACAGAGCACATTGAACAACGACAGCTGTAATATTTACAGCCGACCACATGGTCAGTAGATATCCACTCAGCAGTCCAAACCACATTGCCAGCCACCCTCTCTGACCTCTTTCCCCTCTCAATGCACACACAGACCATTGGTTATCCCACCGCTCCGGAGTCCACTCCCTTCCTCCACCATGCCCCCCTGCTCACACTCCTTCCTTTCTCTGCTTATTCCTTTTTGAAAAATGTCTTCTCAATATACCGTGATTTAGCTCTAACCAAAGCAACGGTGGAGAAGGATGAAGTCCTCTCTAACTAGCATCAACTATTTCTGCAATGCCTTCCCTAAGGGGATTTTTAACACTGCCTTAGGAGACATGAGCAATCGCTGCACATGTCTAGTTACTTGTCGATAATGATAAAAGGCCAGCTCTAATTTCTTCAGGTCAGATTTTTCAGCACCATATATCTTGTAGTAGGTCCAATAGGCAAGGAGATAATTCACATGCTTTCCTATTTAGAAAGCAATAAAAATGGAGAGGGAATTTATTACTTCTGTCTGATTATAATCATGGCTTGTCATGACTTTACGGAAATTTCTAGGATATGTTATAGCGATCAACTCTTGCTAAAAACACTTCAAATTCTAACTTTTGTCCTACATCATCACAATGAGGCTTGTAAGGGTGAGAAATAGTTGTGTGATTTTTTTAATGTCCTTTACCCTGCTGATAGGGTCACCCTGAGAGTATTTGATGAAGAATGTACATCTGGATGCTTGAGGAACTCTTTCCTCATAGACATGAAGAGTGTTCATGTAGAGGTTTGAATTTATTAGTGTTGAGCAGAGTACACCTTACCCTGAGGCCTTTCTTATTGATAATCATCTTTGGTTATAAACAAGTGAATCTAATTCATTACTTAACTCTGCCCAGCTATGAATGGAGTCCAATACCTAAGCTGAAACACAACTTCATGGTTGTGATAGAAAAAACATTGTCATAGAAATTACTGCTAATGTTGGAAAAGGATAATCTTGGTGTTGCACAAAGGAATACATGAGCAAAGTGGAGTAACTCAGCAAGGCAATTTCATTTGCAAAAGAGTACGTGTGCCAGAGCCCAGAATGAGCTAGCACGCATGGCCAACATGGCCTCTGTCTTTTATTCCCCATGTAGGTGGTCACTATGTCCCATCTCATAGCGGGGAACTCTATTTCACAATCTAATGTAATTAGGTAATCAACAAGAAGGAGGAGAGGGGAGGTTCAGGGAGTGGAGCTCTGGTCTGGTTAACTATCTTTGTTAGAAAAGTAGCAACAATGGTTTCTCACCCGGGTCAGTGGGATGGCTCAGTACATAAAGTTCTGGTTGCTCAATCTGATAACCTGAGTTCATTCTCCAGACCCCACATGGTGGAAGAATGGAACCAACTCTTCTAAGTTGTCCTCTGATATCCAGGCATGTGCCATGGGATGTGTGCATACGCAGTTACTAACTGCTTCAAAGCCCACAGACTTTCTTATCCACGGTTTGAATGGAATTCATCCTCATCATCAAACATTTTGATGTGCTAGACATTCTCCTGAACAGCAGGAGGAAATAAACCAACCACTGCAGACAAAGTTCCTGCCTTCAGAGAGCACACTGTTTAATGGAGAAACTGTCTAGCAATAAGAATAAAGCAGAAATAAGTCACATAGTTCTAACGTGTTATTAACACTACCATCACTGTCTGCAGCAATTTTGATTTCGATTTAGAATATTAGTTTTGTTTTGAGAGTACCAGGAAAGAATAAAATAACAGAGCCAAATTCCCCCCCCATACACACACACACACACACACACACACACACACACACACACACACACACGACAAATAAATGCAAATGAATAGAATGCTGGACCAAATTCACAGAAGAAGGAATGTAAGTATGGACAACAAGAAAGAGGTCCACAGGGCCCTTACTAATCAGAGAAAAGCAAAGATAATTGCATTCGATAAAAATGGCATATTTTAGAAAGTCAGATGTCCCACTACTTCTGGGGATGAGAACCAGCCAGCAATCTGGTGGGTAGTTTGTTGGCTTGCTGAGACAGGGTTTCATTTAGTCTAGGCTGGCCTGAAACCCATGATCCTCCCGCCTCAGCCTTCCGAGTGTTGAGATTGTAGTCATGGTCACCGTACCCAGCCAGGCGGCATTTCGTACCGTGAAGGCTGCCCGCATCCAGTACCACTCCAAGCATATGACCCAGATGGGAACTCCCAGCTCATCTGTCTCCTCCTGCTTCCTTTCTGGTCCTCTTAACGTGAGGTTTGCTGTCCTTGCCATGTCTTTTCCTCATTTGCCCCATCCCCCCAGTCTCTGTGGGTACCCTTCCTTCTCTACAGCAGTGGTTCTCAACCTCCCCAAGGCTGCGACCCTTTAATACAGCTCCTCATGTTGTGCTGACCCCCAGCCATAAAATTATTGCCATTGCTACTTCATAACTGTAAATGTTGCTATAGTTATGAATCATAATATAAATAGCTGTCTTTTCAGATGGTACTTGGGGGGGGGTGTGACCCACAGGTTGAGAACCGCTGCTCTATAGCCTCAACTGAATGCCGCTTCCAACTATTCGTATTGGTCTTCTAGTTCTCATTCCACATAAATTTAAAAACTTGTAGGGACATACAAGCCACAGTGGGAAGGCACATGAAGCCCCTGCTGGGGACATTCACCTCAGCCCCATGTTTCCAAGACTTCTGATGTTTCACAGAAGACAAGAGTCTAAAAAAGCATGAGAAGATTTCTGATTGTTTAAATATAGGCAACAGATTTGCAAGTTTTTTAAACTACGAGAGAAGAACTATCTTCAGGCCAGACTTGGCCACCAGCTTCTCATCTGCGACTTTCGTCCATAATCTCTCCCTCCCCGGCATCCTTACGCTGCGCTGCCGCCTCCTCTCTGTCCCCAGCTGCTCTCCGGCGTTCCACAACCCACATAGCCTTCTGGCCATGTTCGTCTTGAGGGTTCAATTGACATCTCAAGGCCAAGTCTGAACTCATCTGTCCCAGAAATTTAGTTCTTCTGATTTCCTTAGGCCAGGAAACCACTTCTCTTTTCTTCACTGGGATTCAGAAACCAGGAATAAACATAAACCCTTCCCAGGATGCCTGCAGCATAAAGGACCCTGGACTTGTCAGCACAGGGTTTAAGAAGTGCATTCTCCTACCTGCAGGAAGAGGGTGCCAGAACAATGGGATAAACACTCAAGAGTGTGTCTTCAGAGGCCTACGGCTGTGTAGAGGCAGGATCAACCCAGACATCACACAACTCATTAATTCATGCTTCCGATATTTGTTGAATTCCTACAGTGCTTTAAGCCCTGGGGTAGAAGGCACAATAAAGTACTAGAGAAATAATTTTGAGAATCGTAGGTTTTTGGCTTCTCACACAATTCTTTAGGGAGATGGCAAAGAACAAGTAAATTGACAGGCAATTTCAGTCGGGCACAAATCCCCTCAAGCTGCTGTGAGCCAGAGTTGTACAAATATTCACGGTAGAGAGGCCGAGCCGAGGGGTAGGTGGGGTCTGTGCAAAGTTGCCATATACCCAGGAATGACCCTGAGCCTCACAAACAGAACTGATCTGACCATTTCAGATAAACCATCAGGGAAGGCCTGGGCAGTGAAGTCCAGACGATGAGCCTGACTGTGGGCAGAGTCTTTAGGGCAAAAAACACTCGGCTCTGGGGCAGAAACATACTGGGCAGCTTTGAGGATGAGAGGGGAAAGGTCTAGTTAAAAAAAAGGGGGGGGGGGTTCACACACAGGGGGGGTCGCCATGGGTGATCAAGGGGGGCAGGACACAGTGGGGGAGGCGGGGGAGGTATTTTAGTTAAGGTTCCTGGTACTATAATAAAACACCATGACTGTAAGCAACTTGGGGGAAAAAAGGGTTTATTTCATGCTTACCATCACCCCAGAGAAACCAAGGGACAACTCAGGGGGGGAACCTGGAGGCAGGCGCTGATGCAGAGGTCATGGAGGAGTGCTGCTTATTGGCTTGCTCCTCATGGCTTGCTCAGCCTGCTTTTTATACACCTCTAAGACTACCTTGGTGGCATCCCAGGGACAGACTTGTATGAATAGCCAGGTAACTTTTGACAAGGATGCTGGGGCCACTTAGCGACAAGAGGACCATTTTTAATAGATGATTGGAAAATTGGATATCCACATGCTGGAGCTGGGCCTTGCTTCATACCGTCTATGGCATCACCTCAAGTGCATCAAAAACCTAAATGTGAGACCCAAACATATAAAACCCTCCGAGGACAGAGTCTACACACTGGATTTGGCAATGTTGTCTCAGATATGATACCAAAGGCTCGGGAAACAAAAGAGAAAAATGGATAAACAGGACATCAAACTTAAGAAATTCTGCACATCAAAAGACATTATCAAGAGAATCAAAGGATAGTTTATAGCTGGGTGTAGTGGTACACACCTGTAGTCACAGAGGTCAGGAGGCTGAGGCAGGAGGGCTGCTGTGAGTTTAAGGCCAGCCTGGGTTAATTAAAACAACCCTGTCTTATGAAACAGAAAGAAAGAAAGAAAGAAAGAAAGAAAGAAAGAAAGAAAGAAAGAAAGAAAGAAAGAAAGAAAGAAAGAAAGAAAGAAAGAAAGAAAGAAAAAGAGAGAGAGAAAGACAGAAAGAAAGAGAGGAGGGAGGGAGGGAGGGAGAGAGGGAGGGAGGTTGGTAGTGTAAAAGTTGTAGACAGCATGTAGAACATCACTTATCAGAAGAAAGTTTATCTGATAAGTGATGGACACTAGAGTGCAGAAAATTCCAACAAAACAAAAAAGGCAAAAAACCAAACTGACATAGTCATTTCTCAGAAGATGTCCCAACAATGGTCAACACTGGCATTAGGAGACACTCATCACTAATCACTCGGAACATGCAAATCTCAGCCACATAATGAGATGGCTGCTATTCAGAAAATAACAAGTGTTGGTGAAGAAACTAGAACACTTTGTCACTGCAATGAGAATACAGCGTTTTTGAAACAGTAGGATTATTCTTCAAAATCTGAAATAGAACTACCATATGTGCTGCCTAGATTCATATCAACTTGATGCAAACTAGAGACATTTGAGAGGAGGGGACCTCAACTGAGAAAATGCCTTCATAAGATCTGGCTGTAGTCAAGTCTGTAGGGCAATTTCCTAATTAGCGATTGATGGGGGAGGGCCCATCCTATTGTGGGTGGTGCCATCCCTGAGCTGGTGGTCCTGGGTTCTATAAGAAAGCAGGCTGAACAAGCCATGAGGAACAAGCCAGTAAGCAGCATCCCTCCGTGGCCTCTGCATCAGCTCCTGCCTTCAGGTTCCTGCATCAGCTCCTGCCTTGAGTTCCTGTCCTGACTTCTTTCAATGATGAACACAGATACGGAAGTGTAAGTCAAGTAAACCCTTTCCTCCCCAACTTGCTTATGATAATGGTGTTTCATCATAGCAATAGAAACCCTAAGACACCATATGACCCAGAAATTCCACTTTGGGTGTACATCCTCCCAAAAGTGAAAACCAGGACTCAAAAAGATATTTGCACATCCATCATTTTCAGTGGTTAAGATGGAAAGGCAACCGGTGTCCATCTGTGATTGAATCAGTAAGCAAAATGTGATTAATACACACAAAGGAACATTGCTTGGCCTTAAAAAGGAAAAAAATTGCCTATAATACAACATGGACAGGCCTCACGATGCCATCCATCTGAAGTACTTGGAGTAGTCAGATCCAGACAAAGTAAAATGTGGACTGCCAGTCACTAGGAGAAGGAAGACAGGCGGAGCTACTGCTAATGAACACAGAATTTCAGTGTTACCGAATAAAGAGTTCTGGAGATGGGCGGTGATGGTGGCTCATCCACATAATGGATATGCTTGAGATCACGAAGCTGGACCTTCAAAGGTGGCTAAGATGCTAAACATCATGTTGTCTATATGTATATCTTCACTACAACAAAAGGAAATAGGAAAGAAGTCCATTGATTTCTCCTTCTGTGTTTCTCCAACAGTCTGGGCAAGGGTGTCTAAAGCACAGCTTCTAAAGAAGATGAGGAAGATGTGGTCCTGGCAGCAGAGGCAGGAATTGCTTCTGTCAGGTGGCTCTTGCAGCCCAGGGCGGAGCGAGCCTCTGAGAGGCTGCTTCCCATTGTTTGTTGAACAGTGCTTTGCTAGCGGAAGATGGTGGAGGAGTTGAGCACAAAAAGGCACAGTTTGGTTTGGCTATGACCAGCAGGGTTGGCAAGATTGGTATCACCTGCAGGGTGCTTAGTCCCATGGGTGCTGTCCCATTCCTACAGATTAGAACGTGCATTTAAGTGAGACCCCACCCCCAGTGGGGTATGTGCACTTCAAAGTTTGAGAAGTACTCTCCCATGAACTAATGAATTAGAAATTAGTCTCCACGCAAACATCCATGCCCACTGCTAAGAAAATCCCTATGGCAATCAGGCTTTCCTCTCCATACCTAATACATTCATCCGATGCACAGTGAGCTGGCAGCAGAGTCATTTGCGAGCCTTGCAAAAGAGCAGGATGTCACAAGATGGACGGACGTGGTATCACAGAACTACTCAAATCACACAGGCTGCATTGACAAGAGAGGAACTGGCTAACTTAGACCTGTTACCCAGTGAGGGGCTAATCTAGAGGCAACAGAGAACAATCTGAATATCAGTGGATCTAGACGAGCCCTCAGTGAAACAGAAGAGACTTGCAAATATCCTTGTAAAAATTACCCACTTTACGATCCCATTGTGGAACTTACAGTTTCATCGCGGAAAAAAAAAAAAACTATGCAAAAATTGCAACACTATGTCCAATCATTAATTATTCTGAGAAGAAGCACATTGAAAAATTACTATTTTCCTGGTATCATAGAATGTAAGTATTTTTGTTATAAGCTGTAGTCTTGCTTCCATTTTATTCTATTTTTAATTATTTTATTATTTTGTGTGTATGAATATTTTGCCTTCATGTATGTCTGTGCACCATGTGAGTGCAGGGTCAGTGTTACAGATGGTTGTGAACTGCCATGTGGATGCTGGGGATTGAACGTGGGTCCTTTGGAAGATCAACAAGCGCCATTAACCACTGAACCATTGCTCCACCTGCAGTTCTGTTTTTAAAGATGAGATACGACTGAGCTTTTTGTTAAGGTTTCCCATGCTGTCTGGACCTTATTTTGAAAACAGCCATACAAAGTGGATTCTGCCTGGGCCAGTTTTCTTTCAATAATCCTAGCTGAAAAGGATTCTAAACATTGCATAGTCCTTTTTCCCCTATGGGGCCTACCATCATCATCATCATCATCATCATCATCATCACCATCATCATCACCATCACCATCATCATCACCATCATCATCATCATCATTATCATCATCATCACCATCATCATTATCATTACCATTATCATCATCATCATCATCATCATCATCACCACCATCATCATTATCATTACCATCATCATCATCATCATCATTATCATCATCATCACCATCACCATCATTATCATCATTACCATCATCATTATCATCATCATCACCATCACCATCATTACCATCATCATCATCATCATTATCATCATCACCATCATTATCATCACCATCATCACCATCAACATCATCACCAACATCATCATCATCATCATCATCATCACCACCATCATCATTATCATCATCATCATCATTGCTATTGTTATTATAGGTTAGGAAAGTATAGAGATATTTAGATATGAGGCATAAAGTGGCATTCCAATTTTTTAAATACAATGTGGAATGACTAAATGAAGTCCACCAACTGAGTCATTCATTACTGCAGCCATCTGACACCTCCCAGGATGAAAACCTCCTTGGGACTTTGTGGTACCTCCAGTGACCAGTGTGTGATAATTGGTACCCACTCTACAGCTCAGTGAACGATTCTTTTCAAGCCACATTTCCAGGTGAACTGCATCAGCCCATTGTGCTGCCACCGGGTTCAGCGGTGAGTGGCGGCCACAGCTAGCTGCTGATACCTTTTGAACAATTAATTACCTTATCCACCAGGAGGAAGTTCTCCAGCGTCTCCCCATTTCCACACGTGACGTCCCCAACCTCTCTTACGGCTCTGGGCAGGATCTCTTGCACCTCTTGGGCAATCATTCCTATACACAGAACACTCCAGCAAGGTTAATGGGGGCGGGGCGATGCCCTCAGGATTTCCTACATCAGAATGGACTACCGATAGCCATGGGGATTCTGGAGTTTACCTCAGCTTTAGCTTTGATCTACAACTGAAGCAAGAACCACTATAGAAATAAAAGTAAAAGTCTCCCCATGACTTCCCTTCCTCACCCTCCTCACTCTTCTATTGTTTTAAGACTCTGTCTAATGTTGCGAAGGGTGAATAAACACCTTTAAATTCCTATACAGAGAAGGAAGCAAGTTATTAGTTTGATTCCTTTACGTTCCTATAGGAGACTTTGCTTATTTTTAGGATTCCCAGGCTGAGGAACGAGCATTACTTGCTGATGGTCTCTTAACTAGCTTCACCCATCTGTCATCTTTTTGCTCCATCCCTAGACTGCCCAGGACTCCCCTTCACACAGCTTTGCTGCTCTCTGCCCTTACACCCTCACCTTACAAGCAATATATTCAAACTACTCTACCGGGACTTGGGGTGCAGCATGGAGGTGTTAAGTAAAGGTGACCCACACATTCTCTAACCTCCCCTTTTCCAGTGACTGTGGGCTTCACAGAGGATGTGCTGGATCGGCACGGTATTGTCAAATGCCACAGCACACAAGCTCACGATCAAGAGACAAAGAGTTGCTTCATAGCTGAGAACAGAAAATTGAAGAGGCTCTGTGTCTGTACCTGTTTGGTGGGCCGTGTTTATCCCCATGGCAGATGCAAATTCCGGCTTGTAGTCATATTCAACAATCCTCATCTGGGCTATTCTTCTCAGCTGTTCGTTTGTGTCAACCTGATTTAATTAAAGGAGAGCAAATTTCACCTGTTTAGGTATTTGTTATTCAAATCAACAGCAAGCA